>CAJFCO010018461.1:301968-320899 GCA_904066015.1 Synergus gifuensis
ACACACACACACACACACACACACACACACACACACACACACACACATCCGGACAATTTTTCAGGACATCATGTTAGATATATTGACATTAAAATATGTTGAAAAAAACCTTTTTTAGGAAACTGGATTTTGTCACCACCACAAAGCTTCCTCTATGAGGAAGCAAAAATAATAATTTTTAATTCTTCTCTGGCCTTCTTTTACTTTTTATTAGTTTGGTCAACCGCATGATTACATAAAGGGGAATCGATTGGTCAGTGTAACAGTGGCCAAGCTACATAATATGTATAATAGTATGTATCATAATCACACTAAAAGCACTTTTGCAGAATCTCAAATTGCATCAGTTGCAACACACATCTGATAAAGTAATTAATATCTTGTGTAATTGCCTCCATGAATCTATATATATAATCTATATTTTACCACGATAATAAATTTTAATTTCACTAGCAGACAAACACGTGCGCTACGCGCACGATTATTTATTTAATTTCTTACAATTTCAAGTCATTAAAGAATCAATGAAATTTTGCTGATTTAAATTCAGAGAGTAGGTTTGAAACAACAATTTAACCGAGATTTTAGGGACATTTCGTTACATCATTTTTTGGAGAGGTATTTCAAGAGATTTCTATGAATTTTAATGAATTTTGACCATATTCAAGTGATTTTTACCAAGTTCTAAAGATTTTTAGGATTTTAAAATGATTTCGTAGAATTTTAAGGTATTTCAGGATATTTCGCGAAATTTTAACGGAATTCATGAAATTTCAAGAGAATTTTTAAAGCTAACAAGGGATTTTAAATTTTTTGAAATTTTGAGGAATATTAAGAGGTTTCTAAGAACTTTAAGAGATTCCAACGAATTTTAAGCGATTTCGAAGATTTTTGTGAAATTTGAAGTGATTTCAAAAGGTTTCTGAGTGTTTAAAGAGATTTTAAGGGATTTTAAATCCTGTTGTGAAGTTTTCAGGAATTTTAAGACATTTCAAAAGGTTTCAAAGAATTTCAAGGGACTTTAAGGAATTTTAAATATTACTATGAAATTTCCTGGAATTTTAAAAGAAGAGATTTTTTAATAATTTTAAGGGATTTTTTGATTTTTAAAAGATTTTATAGAATTTTCAGGATTACATGGAATATAACGAGATTTCTAATAATTTTAATGGATTTTAAAGGACGTAAAGAGACTTTAAATGTTATTGTAAAATTTAAAGCATTTCAAAAAGTTTCTGATGGGAATATTAAAAGGTTTTCATCAATTTAAAAAGATTTCAAGAGATTTTTATGAGTTTTAAAATATTTTATGAGGTTTAAAGGATTTTAAAGTTTTTCAGATAATTTTATTGAGGGATTTCAAAAGAATTTCTATACATGTATGATTTTTAAAAGAATTTGTAGAATTTAAAAGGATTTCGAAGGTTGACTTAGAATTTTAAGGGATTTTATTAGATTGTTCTAATTATTAAAAGATTTTGTAGTATTTTTAAGGATTTCATGAAATTTGATAAGATTTCTAAGGATTTTAAGAGATTCTAAATGTTAAGAAATTCCAAGAGTTTTTTTTAATGAATTTTTAGAGATTTTTATTAATTTTGACATAGATTTCAAGAGATTTGTGATTTCAAGAGATTTTTTTGGATTTTTAAGGGATTTCAAGAGGTTTTTGGGAGTTTTAAGATATCTTGACGAATTTTAAGCAATTTCGAAGGTTTTTGTGAAATTTTAAGAGATTTGAACAGGTTTCTGAGTGTTTTAAGAGAATTTAAGGGATTTTAAATCTTATGAAGTTTCGAGAAATTTTAAGAGATTTCAAAGGGTTTCAGGGTATTTTAAGGAACTTTAGGGAATTTTAAATGTTGTAATATAATTTTCAGGAATTTTAAAAGAAGTCAAGAGATTTTTATAATTTTCAAAATATTTTATGGAATTTTAAAGAATTTTGTGAAATTTTACGAGATTTCTAACAATTTTAAGGGACTTTATGATTTTTAGAAGATTTTATAGAATTTCAAGGATTTCATGAAATTTCTAATAATTTTATTAGATTTTAAAGGACGTCAAGGAACTTTAAATGTTATCGTATAATTTAAAGAAGATTTTAAACAGTTTTTAAGAATTTTATCAAGTTTTTACAAATTTTAAAAGATTTCAAGAGAGTTCTATGAGTTTTAGAATATTTTATGGGGTTTAAAGAATTTTAAAGTTGTCAGGTAATTTTATTGATTTCTCTAATTTTTAAAAGATTTTGTAGAATTTTTAAGGATTTTATGGAATTTGATAAGATTTCTATAGACTTTAAGAGATTTTAAATGTTAAGAAATTCTAAGATGTTTTTAGGAATTTGTAAAGCTTTTTACGAGTTTCAACTTGGATTTCAAGACATTTATGATGTTAATCGTTTTTGTGAATTTTGGAAGGATTTCAAGAGGCTTTGGGGAGTTTTAAGAAATCTTAACGAATGTTAAAGTATTTCGAAGGTTTTTCTGAAATTTTTTTGCGCCATTAGTTTGTTTTTCTTCTTTCAACTTCAAATCATCCAAAAGCCAATCAGGTTTGCAACAACAATGTATGCGACGTTTTCGAGACATTTCGTGACACCACTTTTTTAAGATATGAAGGATAGGAGGATTAGCTGAAATATAACATTAAATTTAAATTTAATTTTCAGTGATTTTCAAAAAGGAAAAAAACTCACGTAAGAAAGTTTTTTGACCACGTACCCCCCACGTAAGGTCAACATGGAAAATGCTTAACCCCCCACCACCTAAAGACCTTACGTAATTTAAGGGCAACCCCTAATGAACATAATAATTTGTTGAAAAATGTGTAGAGACTGTTATTAATCACATAATTTTTAAATACATGCAAGCAATATATAACAGTTGATTCATCTTAGTGATCAATGTTTCAATTTTAACATAAAGAACACTTCTTAGATATTATAGATAGTCACATTTTATCAGTTCGCGTTAAATATTGTAATCAATAGGTATATTCCACAACTGCTGCTCTCCTTCTTCTGGCTGGGCCACATTCGACAGTTACAGATGGTTCCGCATCGCTTTCTCTCCAAACATTCACTTTACATTCTTGACTAACATCTTTGGTCTTTTTGCTTGCTACTTTCATCTTGATCTCGTAGAGAAGTTTGCCAGCTGGAGGGAAGAAAGTAGCTTCCAAAATCTTCTCGAGGACAGGATCAGTTGGTCCAGTTGAAGTTTCTGCTAATTTTTCAATTCCCTTTTCGGCATACTTTTTCACCTGAGGATCATCAACACTAGACTTGGTTGGTAAATCTGCAATTTGAGGCTGTCCGTCTGCTCTTCTTCTTCTGGCTTGCGTACATTCAACAGTTACTGATTTTTCAGGATCACTGTCTCTCCAAACTTTGACTATACATTCTTGACTAATATCTTCATCTTGTTTGCTTCCTACTTCTATCTTGATCTTTCGCATAAGCGTGCCAACTGGAGGATAGGAAGTAGCTTCTAGAATTTTCTTCAGAGTAGGTTCACTTAGACCAGTTGAGGTTTCTGTTAATTTTTCAATGCCCTTTTGAGCAAACATTTGCACTTGAGGATTATCAATGCTCGTCTTGATTGGTAGATCTAGAATTTTAGGAGCAGCATCGTCTGCTCTCCTTCTTCTGGCTTGGCCACATTCAACTGTTACAGATGGTTCCGCATCGCTTTCTCTCCAAACATTCACTTTACATTCTTGACTAACATCTTTGGTCTTTTTGCTTGCTACTTTCATCTTGATCTCGTAGAGAAGTTTGCCGGCTGGGGGGAAGAAAGTAGCTTCCAAAATTTTCTCGAGGACAGGATCAGTTGGTCCAGTTGAAGTTTCTGCTAATTTTTCAATTCCCTTTTCGGCATACTTTTTCACCTGAGGATCATCAACACTAGACTTGGTTGGTAAATCTGCAATTTGAGGCTGTCCGTCTGCTCTTCTTCTTCTGGCTTGCATACATTCAACAGTTACAGATGTTTCAGGACCACTTTCTCTCCAAATATTGACAGTACATTGTTGGCTACTATCTTTGGTTTTTTTGCTTCCTACTTCTATTTTGATTTCATAAAGAAGTTTGCCAGCTGGGGGGAAGAAAGTGGCTTCCAAGATCTTCTTCAAGAGAGGATCAGTTGGTCCAGTTGAAGTTTCTGCTAATTTTTCAATTCCTTTCTCTGCATACATCTTCACCTGAGGATCATCAACACTCATCTTGGTTGGCATATCTTCTGGTGTGGATCTCTTGCGATGATGGTGATCATGATCGTGATGATCATGGTCATGGTGATCATGTTCATGATCATGATGTTCTGTCTGTAAAAAAATCGTATTGTAAAGTACTTAATTGCATTGTATTTTCAATTAAAATTAAGAATTATAGCGACAAGTGAATTATGTGAAAGTTATTGTAATGCAGATTATACTTTAACCAGTAAAAATACATTTCTTTTTTCTTATTTACCTTTTTATAGAATTGATTTCAATATTTCGAAACATTAATTTGTTTTATATAAAAATCACACAACATATTACTGAAGTAAACTTTATCCTTGTATTTAAATTTTTTACATTCTCAGGAAAGAGAATGTATTAGATTTGTGTAAAATTTGACCCCCTCAGTTTTTGTCAAATGTCCACGTATTGGAACCCCCTGAACCCGAAAAACATATTTTTATGAATGTGTCTGTAAATTTTTTTTTATAACATTTCACATAATTCTTTTATGATTTTTAATCGGAGAAATTAAAGGAGATTTAAAAAGATTTGAATAGGTTTAAATGATAAGAAAAAATTTCATTGGATTTCAAAATGTAAAAAATTTCTTATTTTTTAAAAGTGTATGTTTCTCGTTAAATCGTATAAAAATTTTTTAAATGGTTGAAAGTCATAAAATTTCTTAAAACTGCTTGTATTCAAAAAAAAAAAAAAAAAAAAAAACGAATTTTTTTTTTAATCATTGACAATATTTTTAAATGTACTATAAACTCGTATGAATCCCTTTAAAGATTTTTGAATCCCTAGAAATTTTTAGAAATTCACAAGTTTTGAATTATTCTGAAATTTTTTGATACTCTTTCTATGAAATCTAAATTTTTTTTATAATTGCTTAAAATTCTCGAAAATTCCTGAAATTTTGTGCAGTTGCTAGAAATTTTTGGAAATACCTTAAAATCTTTTGAAACAGTTTGGAACAGCTAAAATCCAAATTTAACTTACATTTCCATGATTCGGAGCACAAATGACACCAACAATTAAAAAAGTGCATAGCACAGCCAATAAGATCGACCAATCCCGTAAAGTCGCCATCCTTTGCAAAATTGACAAGAACTCTGTCAGTTCTTCTTTTCTGAGTAAGGTTTTATAGGAGAACACACACACTTACAAAGATTTTATTATAAGCTAGAAAGATGTATTGAACCAATCGCAACAATCGATTATCTTTCATATACATAATTTTATTCAAAAATACAATCGCGATGTTCATAAAAAAATTGTTGTTTACGATGGTTATTCATATCCATATAATCATTATATGCTACTTGTAACACATCAGATTATTATAAGTGCAGTGTTTTTTAATTCGCTGTGGAAAACTTTTATCTTATTTTTAAGAGAAAATATATAAAAGTAGAGATTAAAGACGTAACTAGATCTAATAATTTTCTAATCTTCTTGTTGTGGTATAAAATTCTAATTAAGATTACAATCACATTATATCATAAGTCAAATGATGTATTTCAATAATAATGATATGCATCGGGCGCGCAATTCAACATTTTCCTACATAATGTGGAAAACGTAGTTTATTGCATAATAAACACTCGAAGCATTTTTATGTAATATCAAGTTGAGATCGTACATCTGTTAAACGTTAAACTTATAATAATCATAGTAACTGATGTGTTCATACATCTATTTCTGTTTTAATCAATTTTCTACTTTGCCGATCGTATAAAACAATTATCAAAGAATAATTTTAAATAAATTTAAGAAATTTTAATATCACAATAAAAAAATGTACTTACAAAATAATTAAAAGTTTAAAATTTATTCATTCATTAAAAAGTAACGATAAAACTGTAATATAAAGACAATAGAAATATAAAACAAATATAAATGATATTAAAAGGTCTACAAGAACAAAATTACTCAAAATCTTTGAAAATTGTTCCTTTTTTTTTTATAAAGAAAAATATTTGAAGGTATAAATCTGGTTTAAAGAAAATTTTCTGATATTACAAAAGAAGGTAAATTTAAATAAATTTTTTAATTTTTAAATAGAAGAACGAAGTTTACGATTGAGGAAACCCTAATTTTTAGTCGAATATGCGAAGCAAAAAGAGACTTATACGTTTATAAAGTTTTCCAACCTTTTCTTGATCCATCATAACTTTGGACTGGATTATCGGATTGGCATTTTTTTTTTAAATTTATGTAATGATAGCTAGATTAACATAGGCATACTAAGATTTTCATGTGCTAAATATATATAAAAAAATATCCATGAAAACCATAAAAACCATTAAATTTTTTTTTTGATTCCTCAAAACTTTTGACAGGATTAACGTATCCCGTAAGATTTATAAAAAATAATTTAAGAAAATTAAATTAATAAAATAAAAGAATAAATAAATATTTCACTAAAAATAAAAAAAAATAATAAAATTTAAAAAAAGTCGAATACGCTATAACTAAAAAATAAGAATTGATTATTAATTATAAAATACAATAATTATATATTAATTTAATGTTTAAGTATTAAATTAATGATAAAAAGTATTAATTATCTGAGAAAGAATGTTTAATTAGCGTATTCGACAGTTTTCGAAGTATCAATCAAAGTTAATCTATTAAGGCCATGTAAGACTTACCCGATCCCTAACTTACCGACATTGTTTTCTCTGCAAAGCTACGTCTACATTTATTGAGATATCAAATTGAAAATTTATAAAATTAAAGAAAATATGCTAAGGTATGTTTATCTGGTCATAAATTTTTCTAAAAATAAAAAAAAATTTTTGGGAAAAATTTTTTTTTTATAAATATCAATATTTAGGGCCAGATAAACGTACCTTAATGCTTTTAGCTTCAGTTTTAGAAATTTTCAATTTGATATCTCAATAAATGTAGACGTAGCGTTGCAGAGAATAAAATGTCGGTAAGGTAGGGATCGGTTAAGTCTTACATGGCCTTAAACTATTAAAGGGAACTATTGTATTGTTAAAATATTATAAAGGGAAGTAAAGTAAAAGGAAATAAATGAAAAAGGAAGTGGTTAAGGTAATAGAAATCATTTAATGAAATTGAAATTTTAAATAGAAATCATTGTAGATATCTCGAAACTGTCGAATACGCTAATTAAAAATTTTTTCTTAAATAATTAATACTTTTTCTCATTAATTTAATATTTAAATATTAAATTAATGTATAATTATTATATTTTATAATTAATAATCAATTATTATTTTTTATTTTTTAGTTATAGCGTATTCGACTTTTTTTTTTTTTCATGGTATTGTGTTTTCTTCCACTCTTAACAAATTATTGTTTTAAAGATTTATTTAAATAATATTTAAAATCGAAAATATATAGTTTTATATTTTTTTAAATTGGAATTGACAACATTAGAAATTACATATAACATAAAGTTTCTCAGTGTGCTGATAGAAACATACTTCTCAAATCTTTTCATAACAATTGATAAAAAAAATGACACAAGTCATATATACAGAAAAGTAGAATTTTTTATTCGAAAAACAATAAAAATCTCATGCTTAGGTATCATACAAAGACTTTATTAAAATTATGTTTTGTTATATTCTAAACGAGGACTTTGTTCACTTCTATCACCTCTGCATGCAGCATCTATGAACTTAAAATCTCAATTTTTTACAAAGATATTTTCACATAATAATAACTATAATAGATGATTTCAGTACTACGTATTTCCTTTATATTTCTTAATTCGTTTCTATTCTTCCTTCAATTACATTCCAGTTCGACTCGTGGTTTCTCACTTTCAATGAATACTTTTACTGTACATGATTTGGATTCACCATCTGTCTTTAGCTCGCAATTTTCCTTTTGACCTACCGCACAAGTGCTTGTTCCTATCTTAATTTTGATTTCAAGTGACAATGTCCCCACTGGCGGAAACATTAAGGCTTCATCAATCTTCTCCAAAATTGGTTCATTGGGTCCAGTTGAGGATTTTGTATAAATCTCAACGCCTTTCTGGGCATATTTCTTCACTTCGGGATCATCGATGCTCACTTGCAGGGGCTTATCCAATATAAGAGGGCCGACACTCTCTTCATCATCATCATCATCATCTGCTCTCTTTTTTCTGTCAATTCTCCAACATTGAACACGTGTCGAATCTTCCTCATCAGTTTTTTTCAAAACACTAATCTCACAGTTATCATCACCAGCCTCTGGATCATATTCGCAATTCTTCTCATTACTTCCCTTAGGACACTTGGTCGCTCCTATCTTCAATTTAACAGTGAAATGAATTTTGCCAGATGGAGGATAAGATTTTGCTTCTACTATCTCTCTAACAATCCCTTTCATTCCTGACGAATGTCCGCCTATTTTGTCAAGAGCCACTTGAGCATATTCCTTAACCTTGGGATCATCAATGCTCAGTGTTGTCGGCAAATCTGCAATTTGGGGTTGACCATCATCAGCTCTCCTTTTTCTGACTTGACCACATTCAACTGTTACAGATGGTTCAGCATCACTTTCTCTCCAAACATTGACGGTACATTCTTGACTAATATCTTTGTTTTCGTTGCTTCCTACTTCTATTTTGATCTCACGCATTAGTTTGCCTGCTGGAGGAAAGGAAGTAGCTTCTAGAATCTTCATGAGAGTAGGTTCACTTGGACCAGTTGAGGTTTCTGATAATTTTTCAATTCCCTTTTGAGCAAACATTTGCACCTGAGGATCATCAACACTAGACTTGGTAGGTAAATCTAGAACTTGAGGAAGAGCATCTGCTGAATTTCTTCGTCTTCTGAGAATACTGTTACATACCACCTTTATCGTAGGTTCCACATCAGTTTCCCTGAGAACATGAACCTCACAGTTATCATCACTAGCCTCAGGATCATTTTCGCAATTCTTCTCATTACTTTCCTTAGAACAATTGGTCGATCCTATCTTGAAGTTAACAGTATAAAGAAGCTTGCCAGATGGAGGATAAGATTTCGCTTCTACTATCTCTCTAACATTTCCTTTCATTCCTGACGAATGTCCGCCCATTTGCTCAAGACCAATTTGAGCATATTCCTTAACCTTGGGATCATCAATACTCAGTGTTATTGGCAAATCTGCAATTTGGGGATCAGATTCTGTAACTTCTCTTCTTTCTCTAGCAGCTCTTTTGCACTCGATTACCTGTGAAAGTTCCTTGTCAGTTCCCTTCTTAGAGGAGATGTAGAGCTCACAATCGACGTCATCCTTCTCTGGATTGTGTTTACAGTTTGTTTCTTCACTTTCCTTTGTACAGTTTGTGACTCCCACTCTTATTTTAATCGTGTACGAATCTTTCTCATCTCGGGAATATAATACAGCCTGGTTTATTTCTCTAAGTATGGCTTTTTTGTCTTCATCTATTGGTGTGCCGAATCGATCTACAGCGTTTTGAGCATATTTCTTCACCTCGGGATCATCTATGCTCACATTTTTTGGCAAATTTGGAATTTTGGGAGTTTCTTCAGCATCTCTTCGTCTTCTGAGGACATTTGTACATTCCATTTTCAACGTAGGTTCCGCATCAGTTTCCCTGAGAACATCAACCTCACAGTTGGTGGAATCATCCTCTGGGTTGTTAACACAATTCAATTCATCACTTCCCTTTGAGCAATTGGTGCTTCCCAACTGCATTTCAATTTTTAAAACGAGTTTCCCAGTTGAGGGGTAAGATATAGCCTTTCTTATTTCCTGAACAATTGCCTTCTTGTCTACATGCAGAGGTGAGCCAAATTTATCTGCAGCTTCTTGAGCAAATTTTTTTACCTCTGGATCATCTATACTCAGTTCAGTCAGCAAATCTGCAATTTGGGATTGATCACCATCTGCTCTCCTCCTTCTGGCTTGGCCACATTCAACTGTTACAGATGGTTCCGCATCGCTTTCTCTCCAAACATTCACTTTACACTCTTGACTAACATCTTTGGTCTTTTTGCTTGCTACTTTCATCTTGATCTCGTAGAGGAGTTTGCCAGCTGGGGGGAAGAAAGTAGCTTCCAAAATCTTCTCGAGGACAGGATCAGTTGGTCCAGTTAAGGTCTCTTCTAATTTTTCAATTCCCTTTTGAGCATATAATTTCACCAGAGGATCATCAAGACTCATCTTCGATGGCAAATCTGCAATTTGAGGTTGTTCGTCTGCTCTTCTTCTTCTGGCTTGGCCACATTCAACTGTTACAGATGGTTCCGCATCGCTTTCTCTCCAAACATTCACTTTACACTCTTGACTAACATCTTTGTTCTTTTTGCTTGCTACTTCCATCTTGATCTCGTAGAGGAGTTTGCCAGCTGGGGGGAAGAAAGTAGCTTCCAAAATCTTCTCGAGGACAGGATCAGTTGGTCCAGTTAAGGTCTCTGCTAATTTTTCAATTCCCTTTTGAGCATATAATTGCACCTGAGGATCATCAAGACTCATCTTCGATGGCAAATCTGCAATTTGAAGTTGTTCATCAACTGCTCTCTTGTAAATATAGTGCTTGTAATGACTTCTATAACATCCCCTGTGACCCTGCAGAATTACAAGATATATTTTTTACTCTCTTGTTAATTTAACAGATTTTAGAAGATTTCGCAAGATTATGAAGAATTTTCAGGTATTTGAAAAGAGATTTTCAATGATTTCAATGAATTTACTGGGAAAATGGGATCCCTGGCGAAAGTTTCGGATAGGATTCCAATCCGAGCCAATCCGAAGTCATCCGGGCCAATGCGAAATCTCTATCCGAGAGAATCCGAATGAAACCGAACCATTCCGAAAAAACTTTTCAATCTGAATGAATCCGAATTTTCAATCCGAACCATTCCGCTGAATCTTTTCAATCCGAATGAATCCGAATTTTCAATCCGAATGAATCCGAACCATTCCGGATAGGAATCCTGCTTCAAACTTCGGATTGGCTCGGATACATTCAGATAGGAATCATGTGAACTTCGGATTGGCTCGGAATGAAACTGATTCGCTCGGAAAGAGACTTCGCATTGGCTCGGATTCATTCGGATAGGAAATTTTCTATCCGAAGCCTTCGCCAGGGATCTTAAATAAATTTTTAATAAAATTTATAGATTATAATTATAACAAATTTCAAGGGTTTTAACGTTATTTAGGGTAATTAAAAATTTGTTCACTATTTGATTTTCACTATTTTCGATGCGTTTTAACTAAATTCAAGAGCTGTCTAACAGTTTGGTGGAATTAAAAAGAAATTTCAGGTATTTTCTAAAATTTTAACGAGTTTGTTAAGATATTGAGATATTTGCAAGAATTTTAAGGGATGACAAAAAAATAACTAGATTTAATAATTTAATTGAATTTTAAGCAGATTCCAAAAAAATTATTAAATTTTTCAATTCAAGGAGATTAAAAACATTTTTATTGACTACAAAAAATTTCAAGATATTTAATACTAGAGTTCAGTGAGTTTTAAAATATTACGAGGGTTTAAAGTGAAATTTTATGTTTTTTTTTTGGAATTACAAGCTGTTTCAAAAGAATTTAAAATAGTTCAATTACAAAAATAATTCAAAAGGCCTCATGGGATTTCAAGGGATTCTAAAAATTTTCACGTGATTCGAACGAGTTTCAAAATATTTTGAAAGATTTTAGGAGATTTACATAACTTTCTAATGTTTTTAAAAAACGGGAACGATCGCGCGCTTGTTTCGTATTTGAAATATTTTACGTCATTAGGCTTACTGCTCACTTCATGCGTAACCAGGCGTTACGCATGAAGTTAGCCGAAATGCATGTCCTTTTTAGAATAGGATTCCAAGGAATTTATTAAGATTCTTTGATATTTGCTGAAAACTTATCAAATTCCTTACAATTTTTAAGAGACCTATAGGATTTGAAATCCTATAATTTGAATTTGTTTCAATTGTCAATATTCAATATTAAAATTCAATGTCGAATATTTAATTATATGTCCCAAGAATAGAAAAGCAGAAGCTTCTTTTCTGAAGATCAAAATATTGCAGAAAAATAGTACTAGTTTTCCTAAAATGAGATTGTCTTTTAATTTTTTTTTTTTTATTGTAGATATAGGATTAAAACAAGTTTTACATCTTACTAAGTGAAAAGTGAAAAAGTTAATGGAGAAAACTCCCAAATGGTAAAAAAGAACAATTTTAATCCCTCAATATTTTTTAATTGACAAATCCTCTTTAAGTCAAAAATAAAATTGATCTTACTTTTTTTCCATGAATCGGAGAAGAGAAAGTGTCGCTAATCAGAAAAGTGCACAGCAGCGCTAGAAAAATCGAACAATTGCGTAAATTTTCCATCCTTCTCACGATAAAAAAATGCATGAGAACTGATGAGAACTGACAGTTTCCGCCTCTGAGAGACGATTTAAATACAAACATACACATATACAAAGATATAAAAATATACTAAGCAAAAGTATTAAACCAATCGGGAATATCCATGTTGTTTGTCTGCAATTCGATTCATACATGTTCAATCACTTTGTATACAAAAATGTGAATAATTATTATTACATCAGTGACATAACTATCTTATCGCGCTTTTATTACATCTAACATTTAGCATCATCTTTTATTTCTAAGAGAAGATGGAACGATAACACATGTTCTTAAAAATCTGCAGATGCTGCAAAATTTAAATGTCAAGTGTGTAATTAGATTGATATTAAAAATCTAGAATTATTCTCAATTAAAGTTAATGTAATACCTAAATTTAACTAATTAATTTATTTCTTGCAGAAAGAAAACTTATAAACGGCATACATATTTACAATGAAAAGGATTGATTTATAATTTCCGTTAAGTTAATCTTATTCAATTATTCATTCCAAGTAATAATTATTCACAAATAATAATATTTTCCCCTTTTACAAGTTGATGGAAATAGTATCAATGAACCATTTTTAATCGAATTGTTTAGAATTTTACCATTTTTTACATTCTCATCAGAGAAGGTATTAGATTTGTGTAAAATTTGACCCCCCCCACAGTTTTTGTCAAATGTCCACGTTTTGGGACCCCCTGAACCCGAAAAACATGTTTTTAAGAATGTGTCTGTCTGTCTGTCTGTAGATATTTAGTTTGTGAGCACGATAACTTTCGAAAGAATTGACCGATTGGATTGTCCTTTGGTATACTCTTTTAGTGTCCTAAAATGAAGGTCAAATTCGTTGGCCAGCCATTTTGGATAAAAATTCAAAAAGTTGGAGCATTTTGAAAAATTTTTAAACCACTTTTTTTTAATTTAAAAACTCTAATGACATATGTTCGTAGTACTCAAAAAGTCGAACAATTTTTCTTAATGACTTTTTTGGATATAAAAAAATTGAAAGACATAACATTTTGAAAATCCAAAAAAATGAAAGAAAATTTAAATTAGAAGCCAAACAACGCACGATATCAAAAAAAGTCTAAAGATGAAAAATGTTTCTTTTTGAACGCCCTATAAGATCGGCATAACAACTTTTTGAATTTCCTTAAAAAATCAAAAATTCAAATTTTGAGCAAAATAACGCAAGATGCAGAGAAAATGATAAGAAACATAATTATTGGCCTTAAAAAGATCTACAAGTTCTCCTTTGGCCATTTTTCAATAGGATGAGTAGTTTTCGTTTTAATCATGAAAAATATTGTTAAACAGAGCCGAGCGCGAGTGTCCTGATGAGAATGTGCTCCTTAAGGTCGATAGAGCCTTAAGTAAATTAGTTAACTTTTGCATTCAAAGCTGTAATTTAATTTAATTTTAATTTAATTAAATTTTAAGAAATATATAAAAATATAAATTACAAATATAAAAAAATAAATCAAAATATAAAAATATAAATTATATATAAAAAATATATACTTTAATTAAATTAAAAAAAAAAAATATAGGTTCAAGCGTCGTGTAAAGCGCAAGCTTCACGAAGAGCACAAGCGTGCGAAGCGCGCAACACGGAGCGCGAAATGCGACGTGTAAATATTTCGGAGCGCGATGAGAATGTGCCCGCGAAACGGGCAGATTTTTTAATTTAAGTTTTATGATAGTTTTTTATAAAAATATTTGAGATCAAATTTTAATGTTTTCATATTTCACCATTTCTGGAATATAAAATTTGTTAATAAAATAAAATGAAAATTACAATTTAATCGTTCGGTATTTTTATTGCATTTCACAAATTTAAAGTTTCGGAAAATATCATTCTTTTCATAATATTCAATGCCTCACATTTTTTCTGCAAATTTTTATTAATGACAGTTTCTTTCTTGGAAAATTTATTTTATCCTCTTCTGATCGTTGACTGATTATTTTATCTCGTCCCAATAAACAATGAGTATCATTAATGGAAGTTTACATTCAAAATGCATTTGTGAGAAAATGAGCTGAGTTAAAATTAATATACCGGTTATGAATGCAATTCATAAAATCAAATTAGATCCGATAGGATCTTGCATATTAAGTTTGATATCGTATTTCTCCTGGAGATGAGTTGAATATTCCGTTTTTTTCCATTTTATCCGATTTATTTGAGTTTTCTAGAGAATTCGAAGAACCATCTGTCTTGCACATGATGCAACAATAACATTATAAAACATTAATGTTTTTACTTCAATAGCCAATTAACCAGAAATTAAAACTTTTCATCAATTTGAAGATATATTATTTATTTTATTTGGTTCAAATAAAACATTTCTAACACGAAAATTTTGCCCCTTTTTTATGTTAAACAGAAATATTTTTCTAAATTGAGAAAATTTCTAAAATTATTGCTAAATTTTTAAGAGTATACTGTTAACTAAATGTCGAGTATCGAATTTTCAACTGTTTAAAGTTTTATGTTCAATACTCTCAAAATCTGATAGACGCAATTTTTAAATTTAATTAATTAGATTTAACTGACCAAGGCTGATCTTCTTAGCTTACAATGAGTATTTAAGGTGTAACTTATGTTATAATGTTTATAAATAAACTAATAAGAATAACGTCGCGGGACAAAATGTTGAAATAATCAAAATCGTTTGGTTTCAATGTTAAAACTTTTAATGTACAGAACAATTACAAGTGTCTAATTTTAAACTGAAGTAATTCAAAATTAATTAACTTCGCGTTTACATTATGTGAAAGAGAAAACTTCAAATCTACACAGTAAAATCACCCACAAGAATAAACAGACAATTGTCAACAGGTTGTTCATGGTAAAACCGAATTTAAAATATTAAGATTACTTAAATTTAAGTAACTCAAGATGTTTAAACATATATGTCTGGACAATTTATACGGACTGATTATTTCATTTAACATTATTACGCTTCTTTCAATCAATTCTTTTCTTGCATAAGCAATGCGCATCCTGCATTCGATCAAATTACCATAAGCGGGAAATTCAGCGCAAACTCTAGAATTAAAAATTTTTATCACTTCCAAATTCCTCGAGTACATTATTAATTGTTTCAATGGTTGCACTAAAAAATCATAGAGATATATATTACCCCATATATGCTTCTTCTTTAAAAGCTCTAGCTCGTCCTTGTATTCGCAGTATAATTTGTTATATTTATCAGAAATTAATTGCGAATTTTGTTTATTCATTTTGAAGTCGCTGGTGTTTTCCATCTTAACGATTAACTTAATGATAAATTCAACGATATTTTTTTTTCCATTTTTGTGTCCTGATATAAACGCTAGAGGAGTATGACCATGCCAGTCCATATCATTCAAATCAATAAACTTGTCCAATAAGCATGCATGTATCTGATTGTCGTAATTGCGCAAGAAAAAATGAAGTAAGGTTGAATAGCCTGTTGAGAGTAGAACTTTCATGTTCACTCCACTTTCGATAAGAAGATAAAAAAGGGACATTTTCATCTTCCTGTGTTTGTTTGAGAGTAAGATAGTCGGACTACGGTCCAAAGCTAGTGCATTTACATTAGCACCTGCATTAATCAATAGTGAAGCAATCCTCTCGTTATTGCGCACGACAGCAATATGCAAAGCTGTATTATGCTGTTGTGTTTTTGAATTTACGTTTGCTCCACTAGTAATTAATAAATCAACAACATCAAGTATATTTCTTTCTGTTGCGTAATGCAAGGGTGTCTTTCCCAAGTGATCATATCCATCAACATCAGCTCCCAGATCAATTAATCTCTTGGATAAGGAGGCGTGGACAGATAAATGGAGTGGACTTGGAAATCCATAAAAATAATTTAATTCTGCTCCTCCCTCCACAAGTGCGTCTATAATTTTAAGTCGATATGTTCTTTCGGTTTTAGTCAGTTTCCACTGAGGGACCTTATAATCTATTGATTTTTTTGGATTCAAGTACCATTTTCCAAGGATCGTGCAATGTATTGGCCGCCATAAAAATTGTGTACTCTCATTTACATTAACTCCACAATCTATAAGCTTTCTCACAATGCATAGATGTCCCGAAGCACATGCAAGATGTAGAGCGTTATCATTATCATTATTTCTTGCATGGACTATAGCACCGTTTTCGATCAGATAGTTTAACATCTTTAAATTTCCTTGTAACACCGCTAGATGAAGAGGAGTGTACAAATTCTTACTTTGACAATTGATGTTAACCTTTTGAGTTTCGAGAAGACTCTTGACAACACCTATGTGTCCATGCATTGCAGCAAGGTGAAGGGGAGTATATCCTTCCAAGTCTTGACAATTGACGTCCGCTTTTTTCTTCAAAAGGTATTTTACAATTGTTACGTTACCTCCCACAGCGGCTAAATGTAATGCTGTACGATTTACGATATCTACTGAATTGATATTCACTCCTTGAGATATGAGTATCTTTATTGGAACAATTTTTCCTCTTTCGATGAGACTATGTAATGAACATCGGATGATTACCGACCTTCTCTTGTTTTCCATGATTACTTTGTTCCTGAATGATAAACATTTTTCTAATTAGAATTATGTGAATGGTGTGCGTAATATTTTTTGCTAAAACTAGGCCATTTAACTCCATTAAACAAAGGTAAATAATCTAGTTTTAGCGAAAAATATTTATTATTACGAACTAATTAAAAAAAAACTTGATTCTTTTACAACAAAATCCTATTTTCGCGGTTAAATTCGTCTTAAAAAAAAACTAAATTTCTTTTTCTAAATATTCAACATTAAGTGATTTTTAAGTTTTTTTTAAAACAAATTGCTGTATTAATAAATATGTCGGAAAAAATAGGAAAGAAAATATATCGAAAAGCATTGAAAAAGCATATATAAATATTCACCGAATGTAAATAATTTGTGTAATTAACAAAACGTTTGCTGTAAACAAATTCTATTAAAAAATATGTGGTTTTCCCTTTATTATCAGAGCTAAATTTTTTATGATTAAAAGCAAAAGGAATTAACAGAGAGCACTATGTAAATAATAAAAAAAATTGGATAAAGTCAACATTAATAATTTTTATAAACAAAATACGTAAACATATCGTCCAGATTTAGATTTTTCAATAAAAAAAAATTTGGTTCTAGTCACACGATAGTAGATAATAAAAGACAGGGAGGAATATCTCAATTTTATAAATTATACCTTCTAATTGTTAACTACATTTGTTATTATCAAATTACATAAACAGATTGTTCAGATACCCTCGACTTCCGCAATAGTCACCACCGCAATATTCACAATTTAGCAATAGTTACCAACTGCCACTTGATACTACTGAAAATGCGGCATCTGATTGGTTGCGAACGCAAACCACACAATACGCAATACGCATGCGCAATAGATATGACATTTGAGGTAGGGAAATTGGTGACTATTGCGGGGGCAACTGTTTGGGATTTGGTGACTATTAATGTATTTCGACCATAACAATTTGATCACGAACATCGATTTCTGGACCACTGTAGAACGCCGAGGCCAAAGGTTTGCTCCAATTGAACCCAGTTTTTCCGATATCTGTCGATACTATGCTCATTTTGTCTTCATAGGATTTTATTGTAAAAAAAACCAAGCTTCCTTTTAAAATTAGTTTAAAGGTGTTGGAACCAAGTTCTAATATAAAAATTCGATTTCTTCATTTTACTTGAAAAATATTAAAATTGGAATTTTTTTCCCTCTGTATAATTAATCAATTTTTAACTAGAATTATGTGTACAGAGCAAGAAAATATCTATTTCAAATGTTTTTAAAATTACCTGAAAATATTTAATTTTGAAGTTAGATTTTGAATTCCTCGTTTTATGCAAAAAATATCAAAATTAAATATTTTTTCGCTTTGTACGTAGTTTTATATTTGAAAAAATCTCCCCGCTTCGCGAGCACATTCACATCGCGCGCGGCTTGCTTCGCTCGCAAAAATGAGCGCGTCTACGGCGCGCGGGGGATCGAATATAGTTCGATCGTCGCGCTCCGTGTTGCTTGCGCTTTACAAGACGCTTGAACCTATATGTTTCTTTTTTTTAATTTAATTAAAGTACATACTTTTTATATATTTTTTAAAATTTAATTAAATTAAATTACAGCTTTGAATGCAAAAGTTAACTAATTTACTTAAGGTTCTATCGACCTTAAGGAGCACATTCTCATCAGAGCACTCGCGCTTCGCGCTCGATATTTGATTTAAACCTGGCGCTTCGCGCTCGGCTCTGTTTAACAATATTTTTCATGATTAAAACGAAAACTACTCATCCTATTGAAAAATGACCAAAGGAGAACTTGTAGATCTTT
>CAJFCO010018465.1:0-30743 GCA_904066015.1 Synergus gifuensis
TCGTCGAACGTCCTTCTTTAATCTCGTACGATAGAAAGAGATGCCGAAAGAACAATCGATCCGAATCGATCGCACCTCGTTCTCTAACTCACATAGTAGAAAGAGAGATCCGTTCGAATTTATGTACCGGAATCCCACTGCTGAATTCAAATCCATCGTAACCATAATTTTTGAATGGAATTTTTTAAATGAATTTTTAAATTCATAAATTAAAAAATTTTTTTAAATGAGTTTTGAAATGCAGTAATTCACATTTTGAATTTAACATTCATAATACACTCGACCTTGAAATATCTTCCCCATTGAGGGCGTTTCACTTCAACAATGCACAGGGTGCAACGTGCCATGAAGCAGCTGCTGATCTCGATTCATGTTCAGGTTGGATGCCCCCTCCTGTTCTTCATTAACTTCCCGAATAAATTTACCATATTTTAAAAACTCCATTGATTCAAAATTCCGAAATGTCTATGTATCTTTTAAATTTTATCTTTAATGGCGTTGAATAAATATAACCATTGTTTGAATTCGTATTTTTTATTATGGAAAAAGATACTATTTTTTATTCTTATAATTGGAATGGAGAATTTTTATAGTGACAAAAGTGAATTCAATTTTGTATTATGGAAATAATAGAGAATAGGAGTTAGATTAGAATAGATTTTCATCGTGATTGAATAAAATATTTTCAACTGTGCCTCAGCTGGGTTACCTGTCACTTATCAATTATTGAATCGAAAGTCAATCCGATTCTCAATTAGATGACCGTCGTAGGAACAAGACAGACTCAATGATCTATTTTTATCAAGTGGACGTTCGTTAGCCCCTATTAAAGAGAACGCTAAGGCTTGTTAGTTGGTCATTTACGAAACACAATCTAGTCATGATGCTCAAGTCATCGAAAACAATTCATACAACCCTTTTCCTACTAATTATATTATTTCTACAATTTCAAGATAATTATAAAGGAATTATTTTACTAAAAAATATAAATTGTGTTCAATTAAACTGAAATGTACTTAAATATAAAATAATTAAAATTAAAAATATGAAGTATTTCAGCTCCACTTTAAATTCCAGGACATTTAGAAAGACTCTTGTGCATATTAATTCTCTGGTTTATTTTCTAGTTCTGCGAGTCAAGAGTTTAATTTTATTCCATGAGAAATTTACATTTATAATGCATTACTTTTGTAGCCATGACTTTGTCGCTTGAATTAAAATCTGATGACTGAAATTTCCGCATATAAAATTGATATAAAAAAGTTTTTATAGCAAGCTCCACAATCTTTGCTCCTCTCTTTCTTTTCTCTCCTCAATTTTTTTAAGAAAAATTCACTTTGTTGAGTGTAAATTTAAATTGAAATTTTTATTTATTTTACTCAAAAGAATATCTTCCCTTATTTTTATGAAAAATTTTCGTGCCAAAAAAGTTTTGAGAACTTTTTATGCTATAAAGCCTGTTATAGATTCATGAATTGTGAAATATTCAAGTATTTTAACCATTTAATTAATTTAAGATTATTAATTAATTCAAGATTATTAAAACTGGATAACTGGAGAAGAAATAATTTGATTAATTCTTTTAATATTTCCACCTGGAAGAAATTTCCCTACTATTTTCAAAATCCTATTTTCTAAAATATATTATAGATTAAATTGTAAATTTTTATATATGAGAAAGTAACTGCACAATTATGTCTTCATAAATTGTTAAAAGGGAGGTGTAATAAAATCTTACTTCGTGAAGGGCATACAAAGTGGGAAATGTTTAAGCTCGCAACACTTATTATAAAGTTATATGTGCAATGTAGTCAGTAATCTTACTTGCCACCGTAAATGTCCAAACGAATGCATTAATATAAGACCTGAGCTAGGAAAGTGCAAGATCATCACAGATTTGCTACGGTCAGCGATAGGGTTTCAAGATCCTATCTCGAGGATAAATTCTACTCTACTGTATACAGAAGTATATAGACCATTAATAATTTCTCAAATAAAAAAAAACTGAGGTAACGTACCGTGTAACGTAAGCCTATTAAATTTACTTCCGATAGATGTTATACTTTATTAGATTTCCTTTATCTAATTTATTCTCCAGGAAGATTGGTTCCCAGAAAGAAAAAAACGATATAAAAATATTATGTAGAAAATTAGTAAATAAATAATAAATATTAGAGACTGAGAGAATTCGATCAAAGGAGCCCAATACAGACATCTTCCCAAGATAAAAATGTTTAAATAGATAATAAATTTAAGAATTATGAAAAATTATTATACGAGTCTGAAAAATGGAGTTTGACCTGGAAAGTTATGGCAGGTGAATAACGAGGACAAACTTACGGATAAGGATCCACAATATAAATAATATGAAATTGAGGATAAAATTATAAGTAACAATAGAAATTTTGTTTAAAATTCATAATGGGTTTACGCGAAGAACCGGAGCAGATGTACTATGCAACCTTGACGCCGGAAGAAAAGGCAAGGATGCACCCTTGCAGAAAGGCTAAGTGGTATGTTCACCAACCGTTGATTTCTACTTGCGATAAAAATCCTCGGCTTGTCGAGTCTGAGTAAAATTAAATTATTCTTTCAAGTTCACAGGAAGAAAAGCGAAACAGATGATTAAAACTGAATAATTTTCAAATTTACAAATCCGTTTAGAAGAATTGAAAGGTTTCATCATGAATAACTTATAATATTAAGGGCTTAAGTTGGATTTAAGTTCTAATTTCAAAATGCGATCTCTTCATTTTACTCGACAAAAATTATAAATAGATATTTTTTCGTTCTGTAAAATGGAGAAGTCGAATTTTGAAGGTAGAACTTGGATCCAACGCCCTTAAATCGTTCCAAATTGGCAATTTTTATCCAGATTAGCCAATCTATTTTTGTTCACCTTAGTCAAATGGAATAAGAAATAAATTCCGTTTAAATGTACTATTTAAACTCCTGGTCCTTGGAATTCTCTCACATTCTCGAAAAACACCTATCCAAACACGTTTCAAACTTCGAGTGTTCATAAATCTTAAGCCGATAAAAATTTCAGGACAGGTACCGAGTTGCCACGAAACGTGCATACCTTATAAGAATTTGACGCT
Organism: Synergus gifuensis; assembly: GCA_904066015.1. NCBI lineage: Eukaryota > Metazoa > Arthropoda > Insecta > Hymenoptera > Cynipidae > Synergus > Synergus gifuensis. The sequence goes on from CAJFCO010018465.1 coordinate 3,102, forward strand.
TTAGTGGTGCTGCTAGATACCACTTGACCGAAATTTAAAAACAAAAAAAGAGAGAGATAAATTACAGTAACAAAAAAGACACGTGGAAATAATTCTTCTAGACTTCCTCAATCAACTTCCTTTATCAATTTATTATCTCAGTGCTTATATTTTATGACGCTTTGAAACAACCTGATATTGCTAATCATGTTTGATAAAGTTAAAAACAATGAACATAAACTTTAATCTAGATCATGAGATACTAGAAGAAAACTCGAGAAAACCTTTTATCAAAGTTATTAACAATATTGATTTTTTGATTCAAAGTTTCTATGGAGGTAGCAAATATTTTTTTTTTAATTTCGATTGTTTCCGATTGAGGAATTGATCACTCTTTAAATCTAGTAGTGGTACATTTAAATCCAGAATTCTTTTGAACTTTATATAATCCTTTTGAAATTTTTTAAATCTTATGAAATTTCTTAATATCGAAATTTCCTAAAATCTCCTTGAAGTCTTTTGAAATCGATTTGGAATCTAAGCACTTGTTCGATTACAAGTGTTCCTATTTCTATTTCTCGATATAGACAATACCGAACGCGATACCTGGAGAGTGGTGTCACATTGAGTTAAGAAGTGAATAGTAAATATTAAATAACTTCCAGACATTGATTCAACATACGAGAAATTTGCTCTTATGGTCTTGATTCACAGATAACTTAATGAACTAGCATGAGGATGTGCAGTGTGAGATACGAAATAAGATCTTGTAAAAGAGCCTTGCAAGATCTCCTTGATTAGGTACAGTCTTAAAGTGCTTTCTCAGCTAGACTAAATTACAGTATTTTAATTTTGTGAGACTGGCAATGAGAAATGAGATCATAATTTCCTTTGCTCGGGTTAATATTTTTTCTAAATCTAATACTTCAAAGCTTGTGGACAGCTTTTTAAGAAAGACATATTTGATTAGAATCAAATACAATATATAAAATCACAACTTGCCTCCTGCAACGCTGATCGGAATATAGAGGGACTTAAAAGACTTAATACTTTGCGAATTCCCTCGTCGAGGCGATGGCAGCTTCGTCCAGCTATCTGTCCTTCAGTTTCTGAAACAAACACAATTTTTATTATTTAATCATTTAAAACTTCCACGTAATTGACTTGAAAAATAATTAGATAAGAAAATAATTTACCTGCTTCCAGCTTCCATATTGCCCAGTAATCTCTTGATAATCCCAAATGGCTCTAATACTTGACTTTTAAAATCAGGCATACAAACTTATGCCTTGATGTTTTATTTACATATGACACACACACTAACATGACCTGAATTTATAATAACCACCTAATTCTAACTTATATCTTAAAGTCGACCATTTTTTAAACTTTATGAAAAACCTCACTAAACTTGAATTTACCAAATTTGCAGTTACAAACCACGACGATTAACCTCTAAAAAATACTAAAATTCATTCGAAACTATTATCCTAAGCCCTAATTGTCAGAATAAAGTTTCCCGCCTGAAAAAAGTTTGACGAATTCGTCAAATGAAAGCCCGTCGAATATTGTCAGTCGCCTAAATACATCTTACAAGCGACAAAATATGATTAAAAATTACTAAAATCTCGAATTTGTAAATTGAAACCTGAAATCTGTGCAATTGTTGAGCAAACTTACAAGAAATAAACAGTGAATTCTCCCGAGTAACCGCCATAATGGAAACCAAAAACGTATGTTTAACCCCAGAATTCGAATTTCGAAAATCGCGATAAATACACTTAGATTTTCCGAACTTTTTGTAAAATCGCAATCGCCAGTGACTTTGATACTAAAATCCAATTGAATTTGAATCCAAACAGTTAAAAAACCATCCATTTTCGGCCTGAAATCGCGGAGCTCGATACCACAATTTCAATTCCAGGAAAGAATGCTTTCCACTGGCTCTGACAGGTCTACCAACTGTTGAATTGAAAATATTTAAAATCGAACACAAATTTTTAATTATTAATTGTTTTTCGCATCGCGTTTTTCGTTCGAAACTTGTAAATTTAGGTGAATAAATTCTCAATACTATTAAACCTTCTAAATAAGTTATTGAGACACATTATTAGTCGATAAAAGAAAAAAATTTTGAACATTAATGTTGGTAATAAACTTGCATGTATGGACGCCATATTGAATTCTGGCGGGAAAAAATTTCAAATTTGAATTCTAATAATTATAGTTTTCGTACAGAATCATCTACTATTAAGAGTTTATTAATTAGATATTTTGTCGTTGATATTTGATTATGTGAGAAATATTTGAAGTATATTTTTCTAGGAAAATAATGTACAAGAATGAAAATTAATCTTTTTTTTTTGTATTTCAGTGTAATGATGTCTGGAGACTCGCCGCCTCCCTTACAGACGTCGATTCCACCAGGATTTGATATGCCAGATGAGATGAGGCATGGAAAAATCACACCAACTGATACTCCTTTAGTTCCCCTCAAACCACAAAAGAATAATGGGGAAGTTCCAAATGAAGACATCGAGGAGGCAGTTCCGATCGTAAAAACCCTTCCAATGCCGGAACCTCAACCAAAAATCGAGAGGAATGGTTTCGACTACGACCACACCGACGGCAAGCAACTTGTCAACGACTTCGAAGAAGATGCCTGCTTTGTTAAGTGCGTCTACTTTACACAGCAATGCTGCGAGTGTGCAATACTCTAATTTCTCACTACATATTTTAGGGTCAGCGAATAGACACTGCGAATTGTGAAATACAAATAAAATAACGTGAACTAAATGTTCCAAAAGCGAGAAGCAATTCACATGAGAATTGGTTTCTCAGAACGTTAACTGACGCCATTAGACGTATTTTTATTAGGTTTATGTATTTATCTATTCTGTATATAAAAGCAATTGTGAATAAAACAACATTGCATGGCAACTGTGATTCTATGGATTTCGAGCGACGCTAGATTACGGCGGAGATGTAAAGGCTGAACTATTCAAACGTTCTCTTCCCAAACATTATAATTTGTATTTTCTATTTTATATAGAAAGACCTGCGAATATTTATTATTTTCACTCTTCAAATATCCAACGACGAAGTTCAATCGCTATGCAAATTAATTAGAAATTAATAATTTAGGTACTAAAAATATTTTTCTGATTATTCGAGAGACTTGTAAAATGTATATATGCTAATATAATTATACTTTTTTTTTTAGGGAGCAAAATCCTTTGCTCTGTATTTTACATCTCTAAAACGAAATAATTTCACAGACTCGGTACCTGTTTGCCGAGAACAAAGACTATTTTCTAACAGAGATGTTAGAAGTCTTATCTGAGATTATTCTTCTTTAGTTTTTTTTTAAAGATGCGTTTCAGTAATTTTAAGTTGAGAGAAAACGGAGAGAACAACAAAGGTTGTCTCAATTCCTAGTTTATAAATAAGTTTACTATTTTTTCATGAAAGACAATTCTTGGATTCGAAAATTTCTGCATTGAACTTGGAAAGATGATTGACTCTGTGATTTAGCATGTTAGATCAAGAGTGGGACCACGTTGACAATTTTTTATGAGATCGAGTGGGAAAATCTTAAATATGAGTGAATGAAACGATGATTACATATTTACACAAATTATAGATTTATTACAAACAGAAAAAATGTATATCGATAACAATTCATTTATGGAATATCGAATGGTATTTCATTTTGTAAATGTACAGAGTTAAGAATGAATTAAAGTTCAATTTGTTTTACAATCTTGGAAGTTCGTTTTCATTCTGTCCACTTTTTAACAATCGATTCTTTTTGATTACACTATAAGTATTTACAAATTAAGTCAGTTTCATATCTAGGTTCATGAATTCATTGTATTAGTCCCTCATTACGATTGAAGCTTAAAACGAATTAAATTACAGAAAAATTGAAAAATAACTTCACTGTTTTTTAATCGGTTCTAAACAGTCTTTAGAAGTGTTAAAACTTCCAAATTATTATCATACGATAAATAGTTGAGTCCTACATAATATCTTATTTTGAATTGCGCTAAATATGAAGATTTACCCTAGAAATGTATTGTATAAATTCGTTTCTAATTGTAAGTATTCGTGTTTCTATTATATATCAACTTGCAAATTAGTGTCTGGTAAATATAAATATAAAACACGCCTGTTCTACAGATATACCAAACTACACACTGAATCTTCAATAAATATTCTCAAAAAAACACTCTGCAAAAATGTGAATTAAATATTAAAACCCGTGGTTGGAATCCAAAGCTTTAAGACATCGACAAATTTATTTTAAAAGTGGTAACTGAGACCTAAAAGCTTTGAAATCTTCAGAATTATTTATAATGTTACGTGATTCTTCAAGTATCTGATTAGAATCGAAGTCATAATTTTTCCTGGGGGTAAGTACATAACTTTGACATTTAAATTAGAAATGGGTCTTTTAAATTTTGCTAAAAAAAAATTTATAATTAAGAAATTGAAACGTGAAACGTTTAAAAGAGAAAAATTTCTAATTACAACAATTTCCAACTGATTTTTGAAGGTGGAAGCACTCATAAATTAGTTTCAAAGTAGAATCATAACAATTTGTACTATTTTCAAAAACGGTTAAAAAGTTATGTACTCCTCGAATTTGTAACAATTCTGCACATAACAATAAAAACTACATTAAAAAATTCAAATCCTAACTAACAATAAGAAGAGACACTCATTCACATCAAGTCCAGTTCTCTAGCCCAATTAAAAAAAACTTTGAATTAAAAGGTCACAAAAAAGTACATTATTTATGTGAGCTAAAAAACTGGCCTTAAATCTATTAAATATTATTACCATCAAGATTTCCACTTTCCATACACACCACTCTATATTACAAATAAATGTCGCAAGTAAATAGTGCTTTGAATTAATGATTACGACTAGAAGATTCATTATTAACAATATTGGATACAATAGAATATATTTCTTCAAACTCAAGGGAATAAATTCCCATTTTTCAAATCTTCCTTTTTGAAAATGCTCGATTGATTACACGCTTGTTATTTTAAAAAAATACCTTTTTTAACATGATATGAACAATTTGGACCAATGATACGGTTTAAACAAATAAGTACCGAAAATTGCCTAAAAAAAAATTGTGTGCAAAAATAAAAAAAAGTCAATCAAATTTAATTACATAAAGTCCACATTTTAAAGAATATGGAAGATATTGTAAAAGAAAATAAATTAAAATAGTTGATCCTCTTGTATAATGAAATTATCCTAAAATTTCAAGGGATTAAAAATTGGTAGCTGAAATATCCTACAACTTTTATCACAGTCGTAATAAAATTCATACAAATTGTATACGACGGACTTCGATATTAAAAAAGTGCGTGAATTACAAACTTACTTGAAGACATACTTTAAAAGCGCTTGCTGTCGCTTTTAAAATTTGAGTCGACTGGCCACAGATTGACGGTAAAAGATTGGGCTTTTTGAGCATAAAAGATGGTATTTTTCAGTTCAAAAAATTCTATTGCAATTTTGAATGTTAGAATTTAGAATGTTCTAACATATGGGGTTTCAAAGGTGCCCTTTTGTAATAAGAAATCTAGCACAATTAAATTTTCGAGCACCGTATCATCAGCGCGTCTGTAAATTATTTATTTATGTATTATTTTCAATTTTGAATGCACAGGAAAAAAAACTATCTGACTTAGACGTCTGATACTTCAGCCCAATCAGTAAAAGTGAGATTGCTAATTTATATTTCATAAATTGGTAAGGGATGGCCTTCAGAATTGAAGACCCACCTATCAAGATTGATCAACTGTCGATTATCGTCAAAAAGTAGGTATAAATATTTCAGAGTTTCGGCGAACCAGAAGCTCTCAGTTATGTCCTTTGGTCGAGTATTTTGAACACTACGTACATTTCCAATACTCGTGTATCCATTTTCTACTTTGGTATAATTTTCAAATGCCTGAAGAAAATAAAGAATTTAGAATGAAAGGAATCAAAAGCTCTTATGTATTTTGCCAAGGGAAGAAATTAAATAATCACCTGAAATATTTGCCAACCCCATTGCTGATAAGTCTTATTTCCAGTAAAGTAATACATATAATAGAGACTTTCTATTAATTCTGGACGTAGAAGATTGTGTGCGTCGTTTGATTTCACGTACATGTCCCTTTGATTATCGTCCTCAGTATTCTGCAAAAATTATATTATAAATATCACTGAATATAATCTTCGCATAGTTTTAATTTAGTTTAAGTTGTAATCACGAATTTATGGAGTTGATTTATTATAGTGCTTACCAATACATTGAAATAAGTAATTTCAGGGGCGAGAAATGTTGGTTGAATGGCATAAGTTTCATAACACGTGTTAACCAATTCGGTCGCAAGATCCATGTGACCTGAGGGCAAACCATTATGAACCCCAAGAGCTAAAGTTCCTCCCAAGTAACATACAAGATGGTCCTGAAAAATAAGAAAATTAATTAAATCATTTATAAATTTATATTAGTATATACAATTTTTCTTTTAACCGGCTAGCCTCTAAATAAAATAAAAAAACTTACCATTTTAGGTTTCATTTCTCTAGTTGCGCCGACAAGTTCGGCGATGAAAAGATATTTTTTTATGGCAGTTCTTTTCACAAGATGCTTTTGCGTTCCAGCAATTCCCATCATGTAGTCGTCCCTTAAACTGGAAAATAATTATTTTAATTAATAATGATTATAAATAATAGTTATAGACATTTTATTTTCATATAGATACTTGGATTTTAGGTATTTCAATTATATAATGAAAAATTAACTTTCTAATTTCCTTGGAAACTAAATCCTTACAGAAACTTTTAGGTAGACTTACTAATTAATAGTTTTCCCAGTTTGAAGCCACTGCTTTAATAAATATTCATAATAGCTATCGCCTCTTGCTCCCAAAGTTATCGTGGAATATTCCCTAAACATTCCTGTATTCGCATTGATGAAAATTGGAACTAAACCATCGTATTTTTCCAGTTGATGAACGTGCTCTGATACCTTGGCAGCAGCAGCCTGGAAAAGAGAAAAATTTAACAGAACTAAACCAATTAATATTTAGGTGACTCTTTACCAACATTATAATTATGAGAATTCAAATTTGAAAATTTTTCCCGCCATAATTTCAATATGGCGTCCATATATGCAAGTTTATTACCAACATTAACTTTCAAAATTTTTTTATTTTATCGACTGATAATGGGTCTCGATAACTTATTTAGAAGGTTTAATAGTATTGAGAATTTATTCATCTAAATTTACAAGTTTCGAACGAAAAACGCGATGAGAAAAACAATTAACAACTTAAAATTTTTGTTCGAATTTAAATATTTTCAATTCAACAGTTGGTAGACCTGTCAGAGCCAGTGGAAAGCCTACTTTCCTGGAATTGAAATTGTGGTATCGAGCTCCGCGATTTCAGGCCGAAAATGGATGGTTTTTTATCTGTTTGGATTCAAATTCAATTGGATTTTAGTATCAATGTCACTGGCGATCGCGATTTTACAAAAAGTTCGGAAAATCTAAGTGTATTTATCGCGATTTTCGAAATTCGAATTCTGGGGTTAAACGTACGTTTTTGGTTTCCATTATGGCGGTTACTCGGGAAAATTCACTGTTTATTTCTTGTAAGTTTGCTCAACAATTGCACAGATTTCGGGTTTTAATTTACAAATTCGAGATTCCAGTGATTTTTAATCATATTTTGTCGCTTGTAAGGTGTATTTAGGCGACTGACAATATTCGACGGGCTTTTATTTGGCGAATTCGTCAAACTTTTTTCGGGCGGGAAACTTTATTCTGACAATTAGGGCTTAGGATAATAGTTTCGAATGAATTTTAGTATTTTTTAGAGGTTAATCGTCATGGTTTGTAACTGCAAATTTGGTAAATTCAAGTTTAGTGAGGTTTTTCATAAAGTTTAAAAAATGGTCGACTTTAAGATATAGGTTAGAATTAGGTGGTTATTATAAATTCAGGTCATGTTAGTGTGTGTGTCACATGTAAATAAAACATCAAGGCATAAGTTTGTATACCTGATTTTAAAAGTCAAGTGTTAGTGCCATTTGGGATTATCAAGAGATTACCGGGCAATATGGAAGCTGGAAGCAGGTAAATTATTTTCTTACCTAACTAATTTTCAAGTCATTTAGGTGGAAATTTTGAATGATTAAATAATAAAAATTGTGTTTGTTTCAGAAACTGAAGGATAGGAAGCTGGACGAAGCTGCCATCGCCTCGACGAGGGAATTCGCAAAGTATTAAGTCTTTTAAGTCCCTCTATATTCCGATCAGTGTTGGAGGAGGCAAGTTGTAATTTTATATTGGAAATCATATAGTGACCATTAATTAGGATTAATTAGCGCCTTTTCCGCCATTTAAATATTTGCTAGATTAGGTTTAGGCTTTTCTTGGTTTACGATATATTCCCAAATCTTTAATAATTAATAGGAGATATAAATAATCCTACCTCGAACCGCGGTTGTCCTGAACTTCGACTCAAGTCTCGGAATTCCAACTGAATCGAAGTAACTTCACTAGTACTACTGTCTGGACCCCATTTAGGGCTGTGTGCACTTCTTGTGCCTAAATTTACATCCGAATATGGAACGTCAGATCTAGTAGAAAATGCGGGCAGCATCCGATCCCCAAGATCAGTCTGAAATTAAAATTTTGAACATTGACAATTGTCCCTTTATCAAATTATATTATTAATTATAAATCTTATTTAAAGCTTCAACTTACTGCTTTTTCTAGGAAGAGTTTATCACCAGATAAGTGATAAGCGGACAGTAAACCTCCGAGTACTCTTATAGTAACTTCAAATAAATTTACGTCCCTGTTTAATGTGAACACTAAATTCTTATCTACCCACTGTCGAGCTTCTTTGAATTCTGAAAAAAGCCAATTCATTTAATTTCACCAATTTCAACTTACATTTAAAATGTGTAGTTTTTTTAATGGCTTACCATCATTTAAACCCATTATATATAATGTATCTAAAGAGTCTACAATTGTAAGACCCAGACTAAACCATTCGTGATATCCCTTCGATATCGGTTTAACATTATCGTGACCCCAAGCATAATTCTTGTATCCAGTCCAGGAATGCTTGAAGGCTTTGATCACAGCTTTCTGTCTCTCATTTTGAGGACCTGAAATAAGAATTTCTTAATTTATCGGTTAACAAAATAATGATTGAACCCAATTGAATATGAATTTAATAATTTCTTTGAATATCACAAATTAAGTTTACCATTAAACTTAAGTGCATTTGGCTTAGGTTGTGGCGGTTCGCCAATCTGATCATCATCAACTTGGTTGACTTCCGGTTGAAACTCAGGCTCTTCTATCACATCTCCAGCTTCAGCTGCTCTTGGCTGATCGACATTATCTACGATCAGTTCTTCGGCGAACTGCAATGCGTAATATGCATTTGATTAAAAACAAATGTGATATCGAATAACATTGTCTTATTTAATTCAAAATATTCAATGTGATCAAATGAATATTGAATTAATGAAAGCAAACCTTATCATGTTTTGGAGTTTCTTGAATAATCTTTCCACTTTCATAATCACTTTCGGTTTCCAAGAGTACATTTTTTGCTCCTCCAGGAAGTAAATAGAAGATTAGGAGTAAGACTGTGATTATGGCAAAATAAAATACATTTCTTTGAAATCTGGAGAGCTGGTTCCATTTCTAAAAAGAAATATAGAATTTTGAATATAAATTTCGATAAAAAGTGTTAAAACTCTTACAATAATTTATTTTTTAACTCAAATTTGTCTCAGCTATCAAAATTCCTCACTTTTCCATGACTGTTCTAATGAATATTTTAGTAAGTGAATATCCAATTAAGTAAATCAATCTCGGGTTTTATTGACTTTTGCCACGTTGCAAGAAACTTTCCATATTTCTAAAGTTTTGGCGACCAAAAATTATGACTATAGATAGGATAACTAAATCACTCATAATTAAAAAAAAAAAAAAAATGATTACTCCGGGAATAAATGCATACGAAGTATACACAGAAATATACATATAAAATCTGAAAAATACTGAAGAATACTTTTCTTGTAGATTTATCATGTTGATTAGTAATGAAAAAGTTCTTACAAGGTGGCGAATTCTACGAGTGAAAACTTGGTATCTACTCTTAGCAGCATAAAATGTAATTTCTTAAATAATCATTTTTGAATTACTTACTCTCCAAACGCTTCGCGAAGTTCCTCGTGCGAAAGATGCACTATCGTGAATATTTAAACTAATGTAGTCTACTTTACCCAAATCTCTTGGAGAGAACATATTTATTTCGAATTAGTTAGGTTATGTTCTTGCGGCAACAATCAACATAAGCTTTAAAAAGCTTTTCACGTATTTCACGTCTTGCCGAACGAACAACATTTATCTCATTAATACAAAAAGTAATTTCACATTACTCTAAAATTATTCCCCATAGAAATAAAAGACATCTCGTGCTTGAGACATTATAACTACAGTATATGTATTCTGACTGTTCTGACATTTGCAAACTCGCAGTCGCAGCTGATCGGAGTTCGATTTCCCAGAATCCACTGCCTTTCAAGCATTCAAGCATTCAAGCATACAACTTTTTTTATATGTGTGGAGCACTGGCTGAAGAGAATTTTTTTGGAGCTTTCAGTTTTATTCGGTTTATTATAAATAACAAAATAGTACGTATAGTGTTGATTGATTATTCTTAAGGAAAGTTAACGAAGTGAAAAAAATTATGGCATTGACAACTGCTTCTGGAATTCCCGATAAACACTGGCAACCGCCTTTTGTCACTTTGGAAACAACGTAAGTATATAAATAAACTTGAAAGTATACGTATTGTAGGTATTTTATTATTTTAAAGAATATGATGTAAAAATTGTATTTTATAACATCCATTATACCGTAAAAAATTTACTCTAAGATAAAACAACAGAAAAAATGTTCGTATTACAGAAGCTACAGAACCTATACAGAATTCTAATTTTGAGGCTAGGAAGATAATTAAGTTTTTCTGGTTTTTTATTTATTAAAAAACGAACAATAACAAAGTTACAAAAAGTATATTACTGTAGCTTATCCGTCTTTATATTAATGCATTCTAATTATATTCGTCGAATAAGTAACGTTTCATTTCAGAAATTAATTAAATTATAAAATTACTCATAATCATTTATAAATCACTGTTTAGCGTGAACAATAAGGTAGAGTATTATTATAAAAATGAATTTAATAAGTTAATAAGTGCAAAAAAATGTTTCGCTACCTTATTGTAAACATCTTCATAATAATTTATACAAAAATTATGACTTTAGAATGGGAGAAATAGTTATCGAGCTCTATTGGAAACATGCTCCAAACACCTGCCGAAATTTTGCAGAACTTGTAAGACGAGGATATTACAACGGTACGAAGTTCCACAGAATAATTCGTGACTTTATGATCCAAGGTTTGTATTTTTAGGGGCAAATATAATATCAAAGAGGATTGTGTAAAGAATTAAATTAAACGTTTATTTAATCGAGATTTTTAATTTTAGGAGGAGATCCTACCGGAACAGGAAAAGGTGGAGTTTCCATTTATGGAGAATGCTTCAATGATGAAATTCATGACGATTTAAAACACACCGGTAAGAATAATTTTTCCAAATTTAAAGTTAATCCTTTTATGGGAATCTGAAATCAGAATGGAAAATTTAATTGAATATTTTACAGGAGCTGGCATATTATCGATGGCAAATTCAGGCCCAAACACCAATGGATCTCAGTTCTTTATCACACTCGCTCCAACGCAATGGTTGGATGGAAAGCATGCGATTTTCGGTATTGAAAAATTGAAAAAAAATTCTAACTTTAAAATTCGATTTCTTAATTTTACTCAACAAATATTAGAATTATATATATTTTCGCTCTGTAGCTGTAAATAGATATTCGTCTACAGAGCAAAAATATATTTACATTACAATATTTGTTGAGAAAATAAAGAGATCGAATTTTGAAATTAGAACTTGGGCTCAACACCCTTAAAATAGAAGTTCTTTATTATTATATTGATTACTAATTTGAAAAAAAAAAATGGTTATTTAAATTTTTTCAGGTCGAATTCACGCCGGTATGGCTATTGTTAAGCGCATAGGACTCGTTGAAACTGATAAGCTCGATCGACCAATAGATGACGTGAAGATAGTCAAAGGATCTGTTAAGAATTCTTAATTTCAATATTGTACAACGTACTTTGTTTTTTCTCTAAATGTGTGTTTATGAAGTCATTTTTTACTAAACGAATAAAAATCTATTAAATTTGAAAACGTTGATTTTACTTTCATATGTTTTTCTCTCAAAATTGACAATGAGAAAATAAGATTTCGCAGATAATAATTATTAATGTAATAAAAGAATTTAAATTCTCGGTTTTGAATTACGCGCGCGCGTACACTGCCAATGAGCGCAAGGAGTGCAAGTATCGCGCGTGCGATACTTGTGTGTGTGTGTGTATGTGTGTGTGTGTGCTTTGAAATGGCTTTGAATGTGTGTGATGTGTATATGTATATACCGTATAGATACACTTGACTTCCGCAATAGTCACCAAATCCGAAACAGTTTCCCCCGCAATAGTCACCAATTTTCCCTACCTCAAATGTCACATCGATTGCGCATGCGTATTGCATATTGTGTTGTTTGCGTTAGCAACCAATCAGATGTCGATGGCAGCGCATGTGCAGTGGTATCAAGTGGCAATTGAGAGAACAGCTGGTGACTATTGGGGAAGAAAATTCGTGACTATTGCGAAATTCTGACTATTGCGGTTGTGACTATTGCGGAAGTCGAGTGTACATATGTACATATTTTCTGGGATTGCCAATGATGATGACGTCAGGAAATTAACTTTTTGAAGGTTACGTTTTGACAGGACTGATCGCGATCGGTAATGAGTAAAAACTGAAAAGTGGCATTGTTCCTACTTTGAAAATTCCCCTATTCGTCGGTTTTATCGTAAAATTTCGCCTTGTGAATTGTTCCCTATGTAAAAAATTATTCCTACCGCATTTTAAGAAACTAACAATAGGTGTGTCATGTCGGTATATCTCTTTTAATCCTTTATTTATCTTGCGTAGAATTTAGAGGTTAGGAGCCTGTGTCGATTCGTTTGTTATCAATAACCAGTTGGAAAAGGCATTTTTGTAAACTATGGCAACAGGAACTACATTACAGGTAAGTTCTATTGAGATTAAATCATACAAATCTAATGCTAGCATTATGAAAATGATACAATTGCTAAATGAAATCATCAAACTCCAATATTCAAATGAATATAAATTAGACTTTAGCGACTTTAGTGTTTCATTTGCGCCCTTAATTTGACTTAATTTTTCACGATTTGTGCACTTTCCCACAGAAAGCGATCGACTTAGTCACCAAAGCGACGGAGGAGGATAAAAAGAAGAATTATAATGAAGCCCTGAATCTTTATGAACATGCAGTGGAGTACTTTCTTCATTCTCTTAAATGTAAGCGTTTTTGGATTGTTTATTAGAAGAATTAAGTTCTGAGTATTCTGATTCACAAAGTGTTCAAACTTATTCGAAAGAATTAGTTGAGTTTCAAATAAAATAATTTGTTTTAATTATAAATTTTAGATGAAGCCCAAGGCGATAGAGCCAAAGAAAGCATTAGATCGAAATGCAATCAATACTTGGACCGAGCAGAGAAACTAAAAGCACATTTAAAAAAAGGCAAAAAGAAGCCCGTGAAAGCCGGTGAAGATGATTCAAAGAGCGAAGATAAGAAAAGTGATAGTGGAGACAGTGATACGGATAGCGATCCCGAGAAAAAGAAACTGCAAAGTAAACTTGAAGGAGCTATCATCATGGAAAAGCCGAATATTAAGTGGAGTGATGTCGCTGGTTTAGATTTAGCTAAAGAAGCTTTGAAGGAAGCTGTCATCTTGCCTATTCGATTTCCTCATCTGTTCACAGGAAAGAGAGTTCCGTGGAAGGGAATTTTGTTATTCGGGGTAGGACGAATTGACAAAAATAACGGGCTTCACAGTCTCAAAAATTGATTTACATTTTAATTTAAAATTTTTAAATTGCGAATTAAAATCGTATCTTTCTTTGCAGCCTCCCGGTACCGGTAAATCTTTTTTAGCCAAGGCAGTAGCAACAGAAGCCGATAACTCCACTTTCTTTTCGGTCTCTTCATCCGATCTGGTGAGCAAGTGGCTCGGAGAATCTGAGAAACTTGTCAAGAATTTATTCGAGTTGGCTCGCCAACACAAACCTAGCATAATTTTTATCGATGAAGTGGATTCTCTTTGTTCGTCTCGATCCGACAACGAATCGGAATCAGCAAGGAGAATAAAAACAGAATTTCTAGTTCAAATGCAAGGTAAAACTTGATCTCTCAATAATACGTAAGTTTTTATATATTTTTTTTATAAATAAAACTTATGCATTTTAAGGGGTGGGTAACGACAACGACGGCATCCTCGTCCTTGGAGCGACGAATATTCCCTGGGTTCTAGACTCTGCTATCAGAAGAAGATTTGAGAAGAGAATTTACATTCCTCTCCCGGAATTGCAAGCTCGAGCGATTATGTTCAAACTCCATTTGGGAAATACGGCTCACTGTTTATCGGATGAGGATTTCAAACAGCTTGCAGCTTCCACTGAAGGATACTCAGGGGCTGATATAAGCATCATCGTCAGGGACGCCTTGATGCAACCTGTTAGACAAGTTCAGACCGCAACTCACTTTAAAAAAGTTCGAGGTCCTTCGCCTAAAGATCCTTCAGTGATCGTTGACGATTTACTTACTCCTTGTTCTCCTGGTGATCCGAATGCAATTGAGATGAGTTGGATGGACGTGGAGGGCGACAAATTGTATGAACCGCCCGTTACAATGGTGAGTTTCGTACAGAGAAAAAGTTTTTAAAATTAAATTTAAACAATTTTGAGATAAACTGTTTAAAAATTTTAATTTTAATTTTTCAAAATTAAAAGAGATAATTTACAAAATTGCAATTATTTATCTTCCGAGTTAGAGATGTAGGCTGAATTCGATTACTTTCAATGATTTTCCTAGTCCATAAAATTGAAGACTTCAATTTTTTAAAATAAAAACCCATTATTTTTCCGATTTTAGAGAGACATGTTGAAATCGCTCGCAACAACTCGCCCAACAGTGAACGAGGAAGACATGGCAAAATTGGAAAAATTCAAGGAAGACTTTGGTCAGGAAGGTTGATGTTGGTATTTCCAGGCGAGAGTACAGGAATTTTCAGGCACACGAATACTTCAGTTAATCACGCTTGCCTTATTCTCTTCTTGGACATTACTCTTCTCCGCAGTGACCGTGTCAAACCATCTAAAAAGTATCTCTATTACTCATGAGGAGCGATTGCTGGATACCATTTGTATATTAGCATTTTTTTTTTTTTTTTTTCATGTCGAGACATTCGACACCTTCGAAACTAAGGAAGAAACTATTTTTTGAGATAAACGATACTTAGACTCGAACATTTAAATGTATTCTTTTTTTATCTCCGTGCACAATGTAGTCCTTCACAATTTAGACTTGCTTCGATATCTATATGTACGATAACTATTTGGAATATGAACTAGGCAGAATTTAATTATTAAGAGACGCGTTGAAAAAAGATACAAGGTTATAAAATAGGAGATTAATTCAAACGCATAATGATACCGGTATAATTGTATTTAAAATTTTCTTAAGAATTTTACTACGCATTTTTATTTTGCAATTCGGAACGCCAAACAGAGAAGAAGAAATATTTCTACCCAGGTTTCTTAATTACTTGATTAATTAAAAGCTCTTCTATTACACAATGTACATGAGTGTTATAAACAATTGGAACACTGGTTCTTATGTAAATTATTTTTATTGTTAACTAAATAAATAACGATTTAGCTATACAATATTCGAGTTTGAAATACTGAAAGCTTCTAGATTTTTAAGGGTGTTAGTTTCAAGTTTAAATCTCAAAATTCGATTTTTTCACTTTACTTAACAAATATAATTTTTTCACTCCCTACTCATAATTCTATTTAAAAAATGTGTAGCACTACAGAGCGAAAAATATCTAATTAAAAAGTTTACTCTTTTTATGTAAATTCTTTTTTATTGTTAACTAAATAAATAACAGCACAGCTATACAGCGATCGGGTAGGACGATTTACAAATTTCATTGATCTGAGATATCACAAAACAAAGTTCTTTGGTCATTGAGAACACTTTCTTATAAAATCAGAGTCCAAATACACCACCGTGATAGTAATGTCGTCTCGAAAAACTCGAACAACTTCGCTAGGAAGAGTCAAGTATTGAGAAAGCTTTCCGTGGTCGATTCCATATTCTGTACCACCTAGGGCGTTTCTTAAAAGATGCGTTGCTGCGTTACTATCCTGCGGTTTTTTCTTCAAACCTTCTTTTCGTTGCAAAAGCATTTTGTTAATTTCTGATAATTTCATATTTTTCCGAGGTAACTTTAAAGGACTTAAAGTGACCTTTCCTCTCATGTGTTCGCCGACTAATTTTACAGCCTGAAGTGGTGTCATCATATCCCAGAGTCCGTCACTACCGAGGATTAAGAATTTGTCGCTTGGTATCAGTCTGTGGTACTTTGTTTCTGGCTTTGCCGTCAGGTACGGAGGAGTATGGTAGTTTGGAGGTATGGCACTTTCACCGAGGAACGGCACGACTTTTTTCTCCAAAGTCTCCCTACTCCACTTATATCTAAAATCTCCAAAAGCTCGCAGAGGTGCTAGTTGTCCCAGAAGTCGTTCCATTTTTATGATTGTGTTTTTTTCGCTTACTGGATGTTCAGAGAGTATTCGTTCAACTTCAGCGCGGTTGTCTGTATTATGCTCGATGGTCATTGTTTTTGCTGACCATGTGTCATCCTCTGGAAGAAAAATGTGTTTATTTATGGAAAATTTGATTTCTATAGAGAGATAAATTGTGAATTTTGTCTTTAAAGCAATGTTTGTAAATATTTTCTGATATTGAACAGAAATGAAGTTTTTTTTTACTGATATTACCAGAAAGAACTCCGAGAACAGCTTGGCAGTCTCCACAACCAGCTACATGCAGATGTGGACCATCAATGTGAGCCACAACGGCAACAGCACCTGACATTGCCACAGCCAAAGTTCTCGCAGCGTCTCTCGTGCTTAAATCTATAAGAGCTTCGTTAGATAAATCGCTATCTAATTTCATAAATGCATTATCGAGTGCAGCTTCTATTTTAATGTCATTGCTAGAATCTCTTTCAGATAATTCCCTGACAAAAGTTAGAAAGCTCGATCGATAAAGATCTCTGATCTCTGCGACGAATTCCACCTGACTGTCAAAAGTTTCTAGCAATTCGAGTTTATTTTTTGTGTTCATGGAATCTAGATATTGATTCAAAAGAGCTTGGGAAACCAAGCAGGCGGAAATATAGTGAAAAAGTCGTTTTGAAATGACTTGTGCACACGCTCCACCGCCATGGCCATCGAAGATTCCAAAAAGAACTCCTAGAATAAAAGTTTTAAATTCATTTCTTATTTTTCTTAGTGACGTTGGACCCAAGTTCTAATCTCAAAATTTAGTTTCTTCATTTTACTTAACAAATATTATAACTAGATATGTTTTCCCTCAGTATTGGAATTTATTTTTTAAATAAATGTATGATATATGTACTGCTATCTAAAGAGATATATATATATATATATATATATATATATATATATATATATATATATATATATATATAATATTTTTTCAATAAACTGAAGAAATTAAATTTTGAGGTTAGAATTTAGGTTATTTAGAATCTTTAAAATTTAGGTTAGAATTCTGGATGTTCTGGACATTGCTTTACAAATAAAAACACATTAAAACAAATAAAAGAAATAAAGTTCAATTAAGGACAATTACCTCCAGTTAACAAGCATCTTGCTTCGGATTTCGTGTCTTCAATTGGATTATTTGATGCCAATTGATTTGATTCGTAACTTTTTACAGAAGAGGGTTCATTAAACTCCTTGCTGAATTCATTACCTTGCAAAATATCAGTGACCTAAAAACAAAAGCCAAAAGATATTTGGAAATATGTAAAATATTCAATTAGATCGACGAATGTCTAGAAATTGAAAAAGATGAATTCGAAAAGCCCTAAAATTAAAACTGAAGGCATTTAAATTTAAAAGTATAGTATTTTTAGATCTTTGAGGAACTCATGCAAACTAGGATTTTATTTCACGTGATATCAAGAGAAATTTAAGAATTTTAACAAAATTCCCAGACACAAATTAATTCACTGTTACCGGTTTCCAAAAAATTTCCAAACTGAAGCTTTAGGAACGGAAAAGTAATTTTGAATAAAACCTTCCGTAAGCTTAAGGGGAGTAATTTTTTATTAATACTCCATGCAAATAAAACTGAATTAAAATGTATTTAAAGAAAGTAATATACTTACCTCTTGAGGTGTGAGTCGTGGTAATGCAGCGTAAAATCGAAGAAAATTTTCTTGCGGGCTATGTCTGCCATACCTGCTGCTTATATTACTATATTTTTTTATTAAGCGGAAGGAACCGATTCGCAAAACCATCCTATTGTCAAAAAACCTCCTTTTAATCCAAAAATCCTTTCAGAAAAATTCTTTTCTTGTGCCTCTGCTTTTGCTACTCATCTTCCTCAAGTTTATAGGTTAGGATACAACCACTTCGAGATCTAAATAATTATCGCTGATAATTTGACCACCACTTATTAATATCATATCAAAGCACTATACAGATTGTTTTGGACTTAGAAAAGAAATAAAGAAAATGCCGATGCTATAATTGAAGCACGAAAAGTAAAATTGTCTGCTCCAAAATCACCATATGCATGAAAACAACCCAGCAGGTCGTGTCGTCTATTTATTTATAATCTCAAAAAACGAAGTTTAAAAATAACTAAATCTTATCTTTAAGAACTATATCATCTTTATGCATTCTGAACTATGTATAGTGCTGAACTATACTTGACTACACTGTAAATATATATATACTTTTTTTAGTGTATTTTTACGTTTGGAGGGATTATAAATATTCTTCATTTTTTATTTATAAAATGTAAATGTATAAAAAAACGAATTTAATTTCATTATTTTTGATATGATTAATTCCTAACTATAAGTCACTATAATAAATACGATAAGCTAATGAATTATTAATGAGAGACTTGTTTAAATTTTTGGTTTTAATTTATTATTTATTTTTCACATTACTATTGTTACCGGTAAAAAGTTTTAAATTTCCGCGCTACATGCGCAGAACGAAGTCCTAGTAGAGCCTCCTCGCGGCCATTTTGAAAAGTAGCAATTCGAATTTCAAGTCTTTCAAGTGATGTCTCCAACGGTCTGGCGTGGTTGTTGACTCGCTTGGACGAAATTGTTTGGATTTACAACTTGGTTTTGTGATTTGTGTACAAAAATTTTACCGCAAAAACAAAGTGAAACGTAACAGAGCGTGGGACAAAGCCGGGACATTCGGTAAGTTGGTAAAATGTATAAATAATCACACTAACGTTCGTGTATTTACCAATTACCATAGCGTTGCCTGTCATTTTTCGTAAAATATATTATACGTTTGCCTTGTCGGCTTTATCCTAATTTTTTGATTAATAATGAGTCATATGTTATTTTAGGAGATTGCTATTCCTAGGAACCCATGTTAATTACAATGAGTGCAATTATGAATTCAATTGCTTCCAGGAAAACTATTGTTGTTGCTTAACCCTACTTGAGATTTTCTAGCCACTGTTTTTATTTCGAAATTCAACATTTGGGATGCACTTTCATCAAGGACGCTTCATTTTTATGAATTTTTAATATTTATTTAGAATATGTTTACTCCATTTGTATTAGTTACTTTGGTTTTTGTACAGTGTTTAATTCTAAAAAGAATCAAGGGTGATTCGTAATTTTAGGTAGAGAATAAATATTATAAATTAGGCTTTGATTGTTACAAATATTTGAGTGCATTATTTTGAATTAAGAATTTGATGTGTACTTTGTATAAAATCGATAAGTGCATGAAGTATACATGAAATTTTCATTCAAGTTTTTACATTTTTGGAATAATTGTGTTTAAGGCTAGGTTTCCTCCTAGTAATTTTTTGGAGGGAACTGGTAAAATTAGTGTTTATTAATGTTTCAATAGTTAGAATGATTACCACAATATAAGGATATTAATTTTTTTCATATTTTGTATAGAGGCCTGGATGATGATTTTGTAAAGCCCAGACCTATTTTTTATTTAAATTAATTTTGTGTACTCGGAAATTTTATTTGTGAGTTTTAAATGTTAAAAATGATGGGAAATGTAGCTTTTTCAAGTCGGAAGAGTCTTTTTTTTAAACATTTTTTATTGCATTACTTACAAAGATTCAAGAAATAAAATAAGTTTATCATTTTTCTGACCAATCAATATTACCGAAACTAATTTGTCACACTTTACATTTTTAAGAGTTCGCCTCGAGAGACCTGAGCCACCATGGTATACAATAAGAAGGACTTGGCAAAAACATTCTCTCCCAACAAAATAAAAAAATTCGCCAAAAAAAGGCTGTCAGGAGGTTTGAAGCCAAGCACAAGTGGAAGTACAATGCGAAGCGAAACAGGTGCCGAAACTAGTATCAAAGTAATTGTCCGCGTCAGACCTCACAATGATCGCGAGAACCAAGAAAATTATAGAACAGTAATTAAAGTCGTGGACGACAAAATGCTGATCTTTGACCCAAAAGAAGAAGAAAATCCATTTTTCTACCGCGGTGTTGTGCAAAAAGGCCGTGACTTATTAAAAAAACAGAACAAAGAACTTCAGTTCTTCTTTGATAAAGTCTTCGCCATGAATTCTTCAAATGAGGACGTTTTCGAAGGTACCACGAAAGAACTAATCATCAATTTACTTGATGGCTACAACTGTTCCGTTTTTGCTTACGGAGCAACTGGTGCCGGTAAGACTCACACGATGCTTGGAAAAGATGACGATCCTGGAATAACTTACCGAACAATGGCAGAACTTTTCAATCAAATTGAGTTGCAAAAAGAAAACCGAGATTTCGAATTGGGAGTGACCTATTTAGAAATTTACAACGAGAACGTACAGGATTTATTACACAAAAGTGGACCTCTTCATTTAAGAGAAGACGGAAGATGTGGAATTATCGTTGCAGGTCTTCAAATTATCACGATTCACAGTCCAGATGAATTACTTTCTCTTCTGGCAAAGGGGAATAGAAATCGAACGCAGCATCCGACTGATGCAAATGAAGAAAGCAGCAGAAGCCATGCAGTCTTTCAGGTTTATGTAAACATAACTAATAAATTAGACGGTCAGGTGAAGCACGTGAAACTGTCAATGATTGATTTGGCTGGATCCGAAAGAGCTTCTGCAACTGGATGCAAGGGGGCAAGATTCAAAGAAGGAGCGAATATTAATAAATCGCTTCTAGCTCTTGGAAATTGTATCAATAATTTAGCAGATGGTATCAAACACATTCCTTATAGGGAGTCGAAATTAACCCGATTGTTAAAAGATTCTCTAGGTGGAAATTGCCAGACAGTGATGATTGCAAATATCAGTCCGTCTAGTATGAGTTATGAAGATACTTGTAATACTTTGAGGTACGCGAATCGAGCGAAGAAGATCAAGACAAATATTAAGAAGAACATAGTTAATTGCCAGATGCATGTTACCGGATATATTAAAATGGTCGAAGAACAGAAGAAGGAAATCTCTGTGCTTAAGCAACAAATTCTTGCACTAGAGAATGGATCCAGGGTGGTTTCTTCAGAACCAAGGGACGTGAAAGTTCAGGAGGAGTCAAATAAATTACTGGTGGAGATGAGTAATCGATTGGAAGATTTGTATCATAAGAAGAAGACTTTGAATGAGAAAATTTTGTCACTTGAAAGCTCAGACAAGATCTTGTGCTGTAGGATACAGTATAAGAAGGCTGCGGATGATAGGCTGCATAATTTGACAGCTGCAGTAGATGCTTTGACTCAAGAAGAACAGAATGCTAGTGGAAAGTCAAGGCTTAATAAATCCTTACAACATTTTAAAAGACAACGGGATGGCATCAGATCGCAAATGGAGATAATTTGGAATGATCTAAAAAAGGTTCGTTTTTAATCATTTTATAATATTGCAGGGTTCACAGTGTTTTCTTCTATTCCATTTTTTTCTCCTTTTTTTAAATTCCTCTTGTTTGCACTGTTTTCAAGAATAGTCCAATTTTTTTTCGTTTTTTACTTAAATCAATAAAAACACATAACAAAATTCAACTACTTTCTATTTGAATTCAACTAAATTCCTGTTTTGCGAGCCTTTAGTGTCTAATATTGCAATAGTTCACTTATTAAAATCAAAAATAATATCTATACCTCGTTTTCTTAGGTTGAAGAAGAACTTCAGGCCCTCGAACTTCAAATCAAATCGAAGGACCTTTTCGACAAACTCCGTGACAAAATCTCTCTTCTACAAACAGAAATTGAGAAATCCCGACTCCACCAACAATGCGAGCACGGCAAGCGAATCAACAGCCTCCAGCAATGTGAGATGCACTCTATTTACACCATAATAAAAATGTTAAGCTCAACTGTGCAGACCTACTATGATATGATGCGAGGCTACGGAGCTGTAAACGAAAAAATGAAGGTCGAATTCAAGAAACTGATCAAATCTCTGGAAGGAGTTCGCAACATCAAGTGGTCTGACCTGGGTTCAGCAATTCCTGAGGAAGATTTTTACAGCATGACTGTTCTTAGTCTCGACGTGCTCGATGATCCCTCATCCAGAGAAATGCCCATTTTCCAACCTGTTTCTCTCTACGAAAACGAGAGTCAACTCCATCCAAAATTGCCCAATGGAACTCCCACAGGTGTTTCTACCACCATTGACCCTCACAATTTGACTGTTACTCTGGAAGAACCTACTACGGATAGTCCAGAAGAAATCGAGCCAGCAAACAGTATTGAAGTCAGCAAACTTAACAGCACAATCAACCTTCCAGATTCCAAATTCAAAAAACGCATTCTTGCAGATAAAAACGGCGGTCAGGGTAAAACGCCACCCAAACAGGTCAGAAAAATATCTCCCAAAACTAGAGTTCTTCAAAATGGTAGCACCATCGGTGGAAAGGAAAACAGCAAAGATGTTCCAAGAAACCAGTTCGTTATGAGTGCCAAGAGTCTCGCTATTTTGAACAAACTCAAGACTGACAAACTCAAACCTTTACCTCATATTCCGAGTAATACTTTTGGAAGCAGCGAACAAATGGAAACGTCACTCAAGGTTGTCAGAGGGAAAGAAAGGCGAGGCCTCACTTCTTCACATCATCCTTACCACAAACCGGTTGCCAAACCGAAGTAAGTTTTTATATTAAAAAACTACGTTTCGCTTGGCAAAACTGTCTAAACGATATGACCGCGCTTTACTGAATTCAACTTGTAATCATGCTTAGTAAAGCTGCAAATATTATATCATCGAACCCCAATTTTAAATCGAAATTCAAATGAAAACGAGCTTTTGCTTATACGGTTTAATTCTTAAGCTAAGATTAATTTGCAGTTGCTATTAACTTGCAGATTTGCTCCAGCTGTACCTTCTTCTAGAGTCCCATGGTAATTTGGGCGAGTCTAGGGATTTTAAATAGTATTTTTTATATGTGTACAAGATAAGATGTATATATTATATTCAGAGAGAGGGTTTTGAAGCCAGTAATGAGGACTGATTACACTAGAAATCTGCATTGATTCATGTGTGTGTGTTTTTTTCGTAATTGACTTCTTATCGATTGATTTTGAAATTCTTGGTTTTCTGGAATCGACTCATGTCTTAGACTTATTTTTAGACTTTTTTTTTTTTTATTTTAGTACGAGAAGTTGTGGAAAATTGACAATTAAGCTACCTTAGATTAATGGACAAGAGTTTATTTACATTTTTCTATCGTTTGCTCACATTAAACTAATTTTGAGTCGAGGTTGTTTTTCCGAAAGTATTGATGTAACAGTCCGTTTAATGTTCTGAAATGTAAAGATCGTTTAAAAAACGGTACCAAAGAATATCGACTGATGTACTCTTAGAAAAAAATTGACTTGACCAGGTTCAAA
The DNA here is from genome assembly GCA_904066015.1 of Synergus gifuensis. Taxonomy (NCBI): domain Eukaryota; kingdom Metazoa; phylum Arthropoda; class Insecta; order Hymenoptera; family Cynipidae; genus Synergus; species Synergus gifuensis. Next base: position 27,304 of record CAJFCO010018465.1, read on the forward strand.
ATCAATTCGTAAAGAATGTGTTTGTTTTTAATAAAATCCGTCAAGAGGAAAACAACGATAATTTCTTTTAAATAATAATTAAGAAATATGTTTTATTAATCTATTTTATAAGAATTTTTGATTTTGTTCTAAACTAAGTCAATAAAAACTATACGAGATATAAATTAAAAAGTAAATTTTCGTAGTTTTTCTCGCAGGATCACTAGACATAATTTTAAGATCTAATATTACACACTAGAGCACACAAAAGTTTACATAATACTTTAGATTCTCACAATAAACGAAGAGCACTAATTTAAAATCGATAGCTCAAGAGTTACCCTTGCCATTACTGACTTCCTTACCTAGCGAATATTTTGAGTTTTAATGCAGTACTTTTAATAATGAATTGCGAATGTTACGCTTAATTAAAGATAAGAGAATAGTAAAATCATACGATCGCATTATATTTATAGCGCTCGCTCTATACCTAAAGGAAGCAATAACACTTTTATAACTCAAATATTGATACTTTGTAATATTTTTAGCTCAATAATAAAGTATTTATGTATAAAATCAGTTTTGGATACAATTAAATACAATAAAAATAAAGATAATCATCCTTTTTTAATCACTTTTTGTGGTCGTGACTGTTTTATTTTCATTTAGAAAATTACTTCCTAAGGCGGCCTGTAAAATTAATGAAATTTTTTATTAACTACTTTTTTCGTAGTTTAAGAATACTTTAAAATTTTTGTTTTTACTTACGTATTCATCTAAAACACGCATTACGCGTTCCTCTATATCATCTTCTAACTCTGAAGATGAATCTCTACTACTACTTACAATTGTTGGAATAATAGATCTTGATCTGTCGAATAACGAAGCAAAAGATTGCAATAAAAAAGCTAAGAATGCCAGGGAAGCGAGCACACTAATTGGATCAAAAGTTCTGAAAAATAAATCAATATTGCAGGTAGAATTTTTAGTCAAATCCGTTTTAGAATTCAAAAATCTAGAAAAGGAGTTTTATTTTAACTTACGGATAATAAGTAGGAGCAGCTGGTGCTCCATGTCCATAGGATCCATAATAACTTCTCGCCTGTTGATTAGTTGAGGTTTTTCTTGAATAATCTTGGGAAAGTAAAAAGGGAATATCGCTCGAAATGCGTGGAATATTTTTAAACCCGTTCACTAATTGACAAAAATAAGGCTGGTTGATGACATTTGAATTTCTGCAGATCATTGGAACCAATCTAATATTTTCTGAAACACTTGACGAATGGTCCAGTTGCATCTTTCCTGAAATTCTTTGGATTCCGGAAGCCACCAGTAAGATTATCCAGAGTGCACATTTCTAAATTATGCATTCGACTTTATTACATATTATTTTGATAAAAATTTCCTAATATAAATATTCAAATATCACTTTAAAAAACTGAACGGCTCTCATTTTTCTTAAAATAAACTAAAAATTGTATGTTTCTATAATTCTATAATTGTATGTTTCTATAATTTCTTTTTAGTTACTCACACCACAGATATTGATCATGTTCCGAAACTTTGGAATTTAAATCTGTCACTACTCATCACACGAACAAAAAAAACAGAGCAGGCACTTGAAAATAAATAACGGGCAGCAACTGGTCTTCAATATTTTTTTCCTTTTATATCAAAATATATCGCGTGCAGATGATACATTGTCAACGCGCTCCAGTAAATTTCTTCGTCATGGAGTTGGATTTATGATCGCGTTTGAATTTATCATCATTTGCGTGCTTCCTCTGTGACGAAAATTATCCTATACAGAGAAAATGCTCGACTCATCGCACATCCTATGATCAATTAATCACATCCCTTTGATTTTCGTAATACCGTTTTATCCAATTATTCACCTTGATTATGAATTAAGCTTTGAACCATATAAAATAAACCAATTAACTTCAAAAAATAAATTTGAAGTATTGAAAGTTAAAAATATAAAATTTAAGACTTCGTTAATTTAACAATAATTTTTGAAATTATTTAATTTTGTAGAAAATAAAATTAAATTTAGTTGTTTTAAGGAAAAAATGTTATGAAAAAATTTACCCGTAATAAAATGATTTACTTAACTATTTATTTATTAAAGCCTTATTTTAAATTTAGAAGATTCTTTACAGCTTCCTTGTATCTATTTACAGAATATTCGTCTTCGCCTTTGTTTATAAGATCAGAAACCGCAACTTTATATTCGGTTGCATTCGGAATAGTTTGATAATCGACATCTTTTGGTGGTTCAGGCCAACAATGAATAGTGATCAAACTCTTTCGACTTTTACTCTTGTCCCAGTCATAAAATTCCATGTCTGCTTCACATTTTTCTGCTTCCCATGCTTCTACCCTCTGAAAAAATAAAATTTTTCAATTAGTTTCATCAAATGTTCAAATTTGATTTAATTTTACTGATTTTCAAAAGAAAAAAAACAAACCCATGATTCGTGATAGACAGCGGTTAAAAGGTAATAAGCATAATCCATGTTTTGTGTTCTTGTTGGGCATCGGTCAGTAGTAATCGTAATATAATCACTTTCAGGATCATATCTGTTTCCCAATAAACGAAGGAGTTTATCTTTCGCATGAGCATCTAAATTTAAAGTTGAAAGTTTTACCCTCATGTTTACGATTCTCGCTAAAGGTTCTCGAATTGTAGGAGAAGAATAGCAATAATCGCTTGTGATGACTTCAAGGGGAAAGTGTTCATTACACTTTTCCTCTGTTTCTAAACCAACTGGCCACTCTGTGCAAAATTTCTTTATAGCTTCGCAATGCCTTTTAACTGCTGGAGGTGTGAGATGCAAAAAATTGGGGATTTTCATCAGTTCGACATTCGCGAATTTGCCAAGTGGTGGTTGATCTCTTAAAGGATATCCTTGTCGAACAGGAAGAGGGACGACTGCTGGATGAAAAGTTCTAGGTCCAGGCCAAACTGATGGCCAATCCTGGTCCACTGGCATTTGATTTGCTCTGGGAGGCAAAACTTTAAATTTTTGCTCCTTCATTTCTTTTTTTTCTCGTGACTTTGGCATGATGGTCAAAATTCGAAATCCCTCTGAAAATTATATTAAAATTACTCAATTTTATCATTTATAAACGTAGATTTAAAGATTAAAAAGATCGAAAGTTGAAAAAATGAGGTTAGGACCAAACCTACCAGAATCGACACTTCCATCAACTGTGGGAGCTTTTGACTCGGCCACGTATGCCGCACATAACTTTGGAGTTCTTTTTATTGCAGCAAGTGCATTTTTTTCACTGAGACGCGCGAAAATTGACATTATAAACAATTTTTGGCCCTGTTTATTTCGTTTATTTTACATATATAACATCACATTATATACACTCGACTTCCGCAATAGCAATTTTTCCTACCTCAAATGTCACATCGATTGCGCATGCGTATTGCGTATTGTGTTGTTTGC
>CAJFCO010018465.1:31143-56121 GCA_904066015.1 Synergus gifuensis
TTGGAAGACATGCTTAGTTAATTAATTAATTAACAATATTAACTTTGTTGAAAACTGGAACGGATCTTCAAAAAAGTGAGGTTATATATAGTTCTATAAGCCGCCATCTTGGCATGTAATTTATTAGGTATTTTACCTGTTTTTTACGTAAAATGCCTCACTTAGATAAATTACGTAAAAAACCTCGAGTGACGCGTCACTGCACAACCCTGCTGACTTTACGCACATCTCATACATACATATGTACTCTTTGTATGCATGTATGTATTGGCAATTTGGCATACTGTGGCTGGCATACATAATGTACATTTTAAAAAGAAAGTACATATGTATTTTTTATTTAAATTTAAAGGTTTTCAAGTCCAATAAAAAATGAACGTGTAAACAAACATGATAAAAAAAACAGTTTTTGCCAAACTGTTTATTCTAAAATCAAAAAATTGAATTCAAAATGATTCAATTCTGATTGAAACGAATTAAAACCAAAGAAACCAAATACATAAAACTTAACCGTTACATATATACATATTTACAGACAGTGGCGTCATAATAGCATGTATGTATACTGACTCTGACGACGTGGAACTCGCGCTCGCGATTCTTTCGAGTTCTGTGTTTTTGTGCCGCATGTCTTTACGTGGACAAAGTAAGTAAACTAAATGTATGTAACTAAAAGAAGCTAAAAAGTGTCAAAATAGTTGTCGCTCAGTTTAAAATCAAGGAATACTATTCAGCATAAAACAGATATTATAGTTACAACCTTTCTGTCAAAGTTTTTCCCGTTTTTTACTGTCATAAATATCTGTTTTATCGCTGTAAATAATCTTCACAATTTATAAAAACTAAAAAGCCGGATATTGTTTAAAAATTAAACATATTTTTCAGCCTAAGTGATGAGTTTTTAATATTTAGCCCTTCAAACTCTTGAAATAATTATACTATTATAAAGAAAGGTTATGTTTTTTTATTTATTCTCTAATCTTTTACATGCAGTTTTTTATTTTATGTAATTTATTTACAATAAAAATAATAGAGGTATACAAAATACATATTTTAAAAAGTTCTGCTGCTTTTTTCCCCTTTTTTTTTAGTAAAGCTCGAGTCCCACTTGAAAGTTATTAAAGAAATAGTTTATCATTATATTTATTCTAAAATATTTTTATATTATCTTATAGAAAAATGACGAAAATAAATGTAAAGGATAAATTGCAAGATGAGACTTTAGATCTCAGTTTATGTGATCTGGAAGAAGTACCAGTTCGAGAAATTGTAAGTAATATTTTTTTGTATATAAATGTTTTGGAATTAAATGTATTTTGATACAAAATTATTTTAATGTACATAAACATATTTTTTATAATGATATAAAAGCCGTAAATGATACTTATTTTGACATTTCTTGTTTACAGGCTTTGCTTAAAAGAGCAAGAAATTTGGATCTATCAAACAATGCCTTGGTTACATTACCCGTAAGTTTTTGTCTGTTTAACCTTTAAGAAATCCAGTTTTCAGCATTTGTCCCGGCCATTCGAATCTATTCGCTATTGTGGTTAGGTAAAGAGACTATAAGCAAGTTGTTTTTATTTTCAGAAAACGTTTGTAACCCTAACGCAAATAATAAAATTGGACCTTAGTAAGAATATGTTGATAGAGATTCCAGAAAACTTTGGAGAAATGGTGCAGTTGAAACACCTGGATTTATACAGCAATAACGTAAGTAAAGCAATTCAAACATATCAATTAATTTCAATGAAGATTTACATTATAAATGCAAATTATTTACAGATCAGCAGATTGCCCCTGAGCCTTGGTAATTTAAAGAACTTAAAATGGCTCGATTTGAAAGAAAATCCTTTGGCTCCTGCAGTTGCCAGTGTGGCAGGTCCTTGCAGCAATGCAAGTGAATGCCAGGCCTGTGCTCGAAAAGTAGTCACCTACTTGGCAAATGTACAACTTACAGTCGAAGAAGAAAAGCAGCGCAGAATAACTGCTGGTAATATTTTTCAATCAACAAAACGAATCTTTTTTTACTTTTTTCTCCTTAGCAGATCCTTAGATTAAGCAAATCCTTTTTTCAGAAACTGAAAAGACTGCCGCAACTAAAAAAGAAGTAAAGAAGAAGAAGAAGAAGACTGCAGAAAAAGCGAAGGCAAAGGGAAACCCAGAAAAGGCCAAATCCAACGATCAAAGGAACCAAACCGAGAAAAATGACGCGAAAATTTCGAAGCCAAGAGAGACTGAAAAAAAGAAATCGAACAAAGGAAAAAGTAAGAATTTGCTATTCTATTTTATATTTGTCGATATTCTCAATTTACTAACATAAGTAATTTTAATTTTATAACAGGTGGCATGTGCAGTCTTCTCTGCAGAGCACTAGGGTTTCTGCTCCTTTGGGCGGTTTTCTTCAGTCTTCTGATTACTTTGACCTTAGCGATTTTACCGATGTATGACAATCAGCGTTCTGATGTAATATTCAGGTATTTGGAAACCGAGACCGGTTTGCCAGTCAAACACTATCATCAAATAGGTAAAAATATGCTCGAGAAGTTCGTCAAAGACAAGATCGTTTGGACCAATCATATGCGGATACTTGTGAAAGATTATTACAATCAATATTTCGTTCAAGACGTGGCTCCGTCCAAAAAATCGACGTGAGATCTGAGATCCTTTCAACCATATTCAATGCTACAAATCTATACTATATAAGATTTTACAAATAAGACTACGAAATGAATTTTAAGATTTTTGCTATTGGGCAGAACAAAGAGAGTTTCTTTCTGATGAAAGAGTGTATTTTGCCACTGAGTGGTGTACATTTTTACATGAAACGTAGAAAGAAATTGAAAATAGAAAAGTGGGATAGCAATATTTGATATTTTAATATTAAGTCACTAAAGTTTTTCTTATTTCATACATTTACACATAAGAAGTAAAATAAAAATGGTAAACGAAAATTTGTTTTCAATTTTAAAGATAAAAACAGGATATTTTCTAAGAGTGTAACTTTTAGAATTAGAGACTTTTAAATAAAAATTTATAATCACTATATTTTTATTATTATTGCAAATCATAGCCTCTTAGAATTTAATTGCAATCTAGTTTGTCATGAAAAATTTCTTGTAATCTAACATTTATTACGAAAATTAATATAAAATTACATACTCTTTTCTTAATAATGGCAATAGTCAGTCTATCAATCAACACTAAAATTAATACGAAATAGTTGATTGAATATTCATTCACAATTAATCGAAATATATTCGAACCTATCCTAATTTGAAAATACTTAAAACAATATTTTGCGAAATATTACATGAAATGGTCAGTAAATATTTAAATTTTAGATAACATTACTGGAGGATTGTGACTTAGAATTAGACAAAGGCAAATGTTTCACAGAAGACTTGCCGAAATTTTCAATTTTACTAACCAGTTTCTGTAACCTATTAACTCTCACTTCCTGCTGATCATTGGAAGCAGAAGACGATTCGTTACTCTCTTCTGGTTCGTTAACAGAACTTTTGCTTTTTCCACTGCTGAATCGACCCCAGACTTTTTCAAAATTCGAGACAGTCGATTCTCTAGGCTTGGATTTGAAATCGTTATAGAGAGCAACATCGTCGTAGATAGCTTCTCCAACTTGTAAAACTGGATCACTTCTTGGAGTTTGATAATGTTCACATTCCATTTCAGGTTGTCCATTAGTGTTTAATTTAGAATTAAAATACTGTTCAGGAACTATGTCCAATTTCATAGAAGGAATTTCTGTTTCTGTAGTTCCTGAATTTAAAGATGTGGAATTTATGTAATTATCGATATTGATACTCCCATTTTCTTTAGTCATTTTTCCTTGATAAGTTACAATGTCGTCGTACAATTGTTCGACTGAGCAATTTGTAATTGTCGGAGGAGTTAAGTGAATTGGTCGAGGAGCAGGTGGACACAAATATTCGGTTTCCACTTCGATTTCGGGTTCCGTTTCTTGAGATAAATTATCTATATCGTCATAAGTAGATAAATTCTGTTTCGTGTTTGGAGATGCTGAAATTGAGTCTTGTTTTTTCTTGTCTTCTTTTTTGGATTTGTAACTTCGATTTCTCATTTTGTCGAGGAAGGATTTTTTGGAAGCTCGTATTCTAGCTGCACCTGAGAGTTTTTCTTCCTTATTTTCCTGTATGAATTTTGCTTTCATGTCCTTTGCAATTGTCTAAAAATTATAGCTTTATATTATTAAATAACTATTTGAAAATTATCAAAATTTTCATGGCAAATTGAATAGAATTCTCAATAATAACAGAGGCTAAATTTTAAATTTTAAATTTCAAACTACACTCTTCAGATTACAATAAATTTCAAAGGATTACAAAAAAATTGTTGTATGAATTTGAAAAGATTGTGAGAGATAAAAATAAATTTCGGATATTTTTTGGGATTATTGTATTACAATAACGAAGATTATACCAACCTGTACATCATCATACGATTCAGTAGCATCCTCCACACATTCTTTCTTTTTGACTTCAATTTCCTCAGAGATAATTTCTTGAGTAACAGTTCGAATATCATCATAAGCTTCTACAATATCATCAACTTTAGATACTTTTTCAATCTTTGAACGAATTCTTTCAGCAGCGTCAACATCGTCGTCGCAGGTTTCAAGAAAACATTTCTTCTTCACCTCTTCTTTCTTCTTCTCTTCTTCTTCCTTCCTTTCTTCCTCTTTTTTCTTAACCATAATATTTTGATAACTAGCACGATCCCTAAGGTCTTCAATCTTGTGATAAATACCATCCTCATCGTAAGGTTCGTCTACATTAGGTTCAACATTTGTTATTGCCTCTTCGTGAGGCAAAGAAGGAAGTCTTCGAGGAATTCTAGCTGGTAAGGGCGGAATTTCACCATCAATAATTTTATCGTTCGCTGATTTTTCTCTTAGAAGAATTTCGTTCTTTGTGTTTTTGTCTAAATCTGGGATTGGGGGAGGTAGTAGACTTAACAAATTTTCTTTGCTTTTTGATGATCTTCTGAATCCTACATCCTGATATTTTTCATCTTTCAATGAAGGTTCGGAATTCTTTGAGTTTTTCTGCTCCATTTCCATGGTTTCGATGAATGGAGAATCATGAAGGCGTGTTTTATTATCGTTCTCTTTGATACTCATTTCACAGATCACTGACACCCATTCTTCCATATCTTCCGGTGTCTTTGCCACGAACTGAAACGAGATATCTGATTATTTAAATTAATTGAGCAAAATTCAAAAAAGAACATTGTGAATTAGAAATCTTGCTTCTAAAACCACTTTCAAAATTTGAATCAATTTCGAATTAGAAGAATCTAACATTTAATTAAATACCTGCAAAGTTTTGTGGCCAGGGCAAAAAATTTCGAAAGCAGATTCACTTCGTTTAGAGTCAATACTTGGAGCTGGTCGTCCTCTGTATCCTCGAATATAAATTACTGAGTTTGGTTGACTATCTTTTTCGCTACTATAGATTAGTAGATGTGAGCCTACCAAACCTGTAAATTTTATTTTATTTAGAAAATACGATTACATGCCTGCTAGAATTTACTAGTTAATTTTAAGTAGATAATTTATTTTCTTTGAGTATTTTAAATATCTACTTACCAATCCAACAGGATTTAAATGGTGAATCAATAAATGGAATAATTTTTCTTTCTCTCTTTCTAGAGAGTTGCCCACATTTACTGCACGTGGCCCTTGTTTGGACAGCAGAAAGGCTAGAATAAATTGAAATCAGAGTATCTTCAACATAGTTTTCATTTTGGTCCTCAAATGAGAGAGAAGTATCGCTTTTAGGATCGTTTATTTCTTGGAAGGTCTCGTAGTAATCTTGATTAGTTCTCGGTTCTGAATTTTGATCAGAGTTGATGTACTCGTGAATTTCATTATGAGACTTTGCTGCCAGGAGAAGACCCTTTCCAGCATTCATATCCAAATAGGGCTCCAGTGATGACGGTGAACAAATTGTAAGATTGAAGAGAGTCGTTTTCGACCGCGAAAGAAGATTTTCCCGAACCATTTCCAAAGCTGGAGGAAGTTTCACTTCGTTGAGAGATTCGAGAAATTGCAAGAATTCTGAAAATAAAATCTGGAATTATATAAATTTTTTAATTTGGAAGTCAGCTTATATCAATAATTTCTGATCCACTCAAATTTAAAGGAAGTTATATATAGGAAATTTACTTTAAAAGTTTATAGAGAAACGTTTCTAGTACCTTAATCATTATGTTTGTATGATAGTTTGATTATTATTTACCGCGCAGAATAGCTGCGAAGTCCGTGTCAAGTCCCATAGTTTATAAATTTTGATTCAGCTTCGTCTTATCAAAAGATAACGCATCGATATAGAAAAGATTGTTGCAGGATTTATCATAATTACATTTCAGTTGATCAACTCCAAGAATGATAGTATGTGCAACGTAAAATTGTTTCTTCTTTCGATTACTCTTAGCCTCGGCATGCTGAAATTTCTTTCTAAAATTTAAGAGAAAAATTAATGACTGTGAAAGAAATAATTCAAGAAAAATTCATTTTTTTTGTAAATACATTTTTTTGCTTTAAGTCTAATCTTTTTTGGTTAAAATTTTTAATATTTAGTATAAAATCTAGAGTATTCTGTGCTGTAAAACATGAAAAATGAAGCTTTCATTTTCTTAAGAGTTAGCTTCAAACTATTATCTTGACTTTAGAGGATGCTCGCTAAACAGGAAAGGAATTAATCATACATTTAATCATCATTTATCTTTTATAAATGACACATTGCGGTTCCGAAATGATAAACTAAAAAGTATCTGTGCATAATTATTGAAATTTAATTAAATTTTTATGACTAATAAATGAAATAGAAATAAGTCGCGGGAATAAATTTGCCTTGGAAGTAAGAAAATACAATAATTAAAAAAGGAGTTGTGTCTACTTTTTTTATGAAAGAATAATAATGATCTTAATATCTTGTTATTTTTCAGTTTTGTTGCGGAAATTGTTTTTTGTTCATTCAAAGATATGAAAAAAGTCGTGAATTACGGCTAGCATTCTTGAATCGTGGTATAATAATATAATATGTGAGCCACCGCCTTTTCTTCATGCTGGCGCATAAATACTTTTTAAATGATGATGACGTGCTTCAGATCTGTCTGTGCATTCTTTCAGTCTTACACACAATGAATTTTATTAGACACATGCAATTACAGAAGCAGGCGTCAGCAAAATTATGTCGCGAGAGTCATTAGGATCGAATTAAGATTGTATGTGTCCTTCAGATATAATATGCTGGGTAAAAATGATAAACATATTTCAATGTTTGATTTTCATCAAAGGAATAATTATCGACTGAATGTATATTGACTCTGTCAACTGAATAATTCTTGCTCACGTCGACGAATATATATTATAACAAAAACCTTAAATGGATGAAATTTTCAGAAAAATGTTAAAAAAGATCATACGCTAAATCATGAATATTTATATATTTAATATATCTCGATAAATTTCAAGATTTCTGAATAACTTTTCGTATAACTTTTTACAATATTTTACAATAAAAATTGTAATTTATTTAGTAGCTTGTAAGGCTAAATATAAGCAACAAAATTCGTAATGATTTTAGCTAATAAAATAGCAAACTTTATGGAACGTAAACAAATTACAAGTGTTCAGTGCTGCAGCGTTCAAAGGATAGTTGTCCTCAACTCTTGAAGTAAGTACTTTCATTCCTCGTCAAAGAAAAAACCCTACACCAACATATTTTTTTTTGTAACGGATCGAATTACCCATAAAATATTTTATAACTCATATATTCATTCATGTCTTTGAAATATTGTAATATAATGTTTAATTTGATCTAGTTAACTTCACTATATTTATAAACATGTTTAAGTTAATTAATTATAACTTAAATCAATTTATATTCTAAATTGCATTTCTTTTAAATTACTATTAAAGTCACTAATCAAAAAATTGAATTGTAAACATATAAATATTGCATATTCCAGTACAAATTATTATTATTTTCCGCAGCGCATGTATTCTTGTGAACGTACGTGTCATCATTTGCGTAACGCATAACAGATGCTTACGCTACAAAATAAAATTGCTGATGTGGAGTAAACCTTCTTCGCAGCGAAATCGACTCCTATTATAATCACCTTTGATTGACTGGTGCATTACTGCGCGTTGTTTTGGCGAATAGCAACGATAGCAACTATCTATAGAAAAGTAGCACGAGGCTTTTTCCTCAATGGCAATAAGTCTCAGAGTCTATTTATTTTTCACTCACTGCACGTTTTCATTCACAACACGAAAAACATTTTCAACAGTGCCAAAATTCCCAACATAATTTTTTTGCAGGCACTCTCTTGGCGAAAATTTGGGGAACTCCCGGAATTCAAAAAGTGGCGGAATAACACTGATGCGTACACATCAATTTTTAAAAGATCCTAGGATTCGGGAAATCTATGAAATCTAGAAAACGAGTAACGATGAGGATGATGAGAATAATTGAGGAGGAATTTCTGAGTGAAATTTAACTACTGAGATGGGTTGCTTACACATTTGCTTTTTAGAATTCAATGAACGAAGTAGCACGTGCGAGCACTGAGCAGCTTAAGGCAACTCCAGACGACTCCCGCTAAGTTCTTGACTCGTCTCTTGTCGCGCGGTACTGTCTCTGGTTCTCGTACACTTCTCTAATTCTCTATACGTTTAAACTTTTACACTTTACACATACACTTTACTTTTAAACTTTACACATGCCTTAGCACAATACCACCTCACATCAAGCTGAATCATTACTTGTTCATGTTTACAAGTTAGGAGTTACGACGCCTTCTTGAGACTTGAGAGACTTTAGAGAGACTATTGGATCTAGGAAAGACTCCAGTCTCCTCTCCATTGACTCCAGTCGCATCAGATCGTGACCGTTTAATTGTCCGACCCGATCCGATCCGATCCAATTCGAAAAATTAACGAAAGATGACTCGCACGGTTCAGCAGGAGATCAAACCGATCAACCGTACGTGCTTCGTTATTAGATGCAGGCTCAGGTTTATAAGAGAGGCTCAACATTTTTTTTAAATTAATAATACTGACAATTCCAATTTTTTGACTGGGAAACCAATGGAACTGAAATTATCGTTATTTATTGTGATGCGCTAATAAAGTAGGAAATTTTAAAAATAGCGACTTTCAAAGTGAAAATTGTACAGGCTTCATACAGTTGGCCTCCTGGATGGCCAGAGATAGTCCCAAAAATAAAGACTATAATCTACTTTGCCTTGAATTTATGACTCAAGTGAAACTCACTATTTGAATATAACAGGGTAGCGATTTGTTCTAGTGGAAACCGGGAAAAATCGAGAGATGACCTGGAATTTAAAATCGAATCTTGAATCGCCATTCAGATAAAAAAAAAGTGACATAAATACTGTAACATGTCCTTTATGTGAAGTTTCTCTTTTCCAAGAAGTTTGATTTCCATTCATTCTTAAATCGTGAGTCGTGTCATCCTATATACTATGACTTTTACAATATGAAAAATGCAGGATTAGAAGCCGGATTAGAATTCGGTTAATTGGGTATTTTAAGAAAATTTAGAAATGTTAGAATTTTACTTTTATTTTATTTTTATTTTATTTTTAATTTTTATTTTAAAGAATTAGAAAATCTTAGCTTATTATCAAATTGTCACCATAAACTTTGCAATTTTATTATGTCGCAATTACTTGTAGTAAACCAGAAATAAATTTCATGATCAGTCATTAATTCTAGCTGGGCAACATGTGTTTATCGAAGAAATCCCCTGAAGAAAATAATTTTCGATATGTTTTATGCGTCATTAGGAAAAGAAAAAATAAAATCCTTTGAAAATTGGATACGAAATTTTTAAAAAGGCATAATTTCCTTGAAAAATCTATAAAGGAGAATGGCAAATAAGTAATATACCTTTTAGTGTTAGCCATGACCCACTAATCATTTAAAAAGCTACAGTTCATTTGAAAGACACTGAAATAATTGTTCACTATACTTTTGAAAGCATTTAAAATTGTCACGCAAATTTTCATAGCTGATGTGAAATTACATCTAAGAAATTTTAAATACATGCATATATTAATAAAAATGAAAAAGTTTGATAATACTGAACTTCGAGATTACATAATTAAATTTAGAAAACGAAGACTTCAAGTGACACTTCCCTGTCACAAGTCTTAAAAGTCATAATGTTTATTCCAAATAAACAGTTTTAACTATTTGATTTTCAAAATTAAAATTTTCTCCTTCACAATGAAATGTGAATTTCCGAAAATTAGCACTTTAAAAGCGTCAAAGAAAATTATAAACCTAACTTTATCTTAAAATAAAAAATCCACTTTCCTAAATATAAAAATGGGAATTAAAGGACAAGATGCGATTTCTTGTAGAGGAGGTCTGGGCTTACATGTAACTCGTGGAGAAAAACGAATAAAGGAAATGGAAAGTCATCTCAAATGTATGAGAGATAAATTATTTATGCTTGAAACTATGCTACCAGGACCAGTAGTAACCAGTATGAAAAATCAAGAGGGTGAGCCAGAAAATGGTGGCCAAGAAGGTACCTGGTACTTATCCAAAATGAAGCTATTCAAAATTTTAATTTCTTTTTATATTTATTTATCAAATATTTTCTACAGATAATTGTAAATGTGATTACGCCAACTTGGTCGATAAAAAAGAGGGTGGAGAAGAAATGTGTGTTTTAAAAACCTTGTCAACAAAAGAGAAGAAGCTTCGAGAAGAAATTTTCCATATGGAATGTAAGGAAAAAAAATATCGAAATATCTTGTTGAACGTAAAAGTCAATCAGAATGACAAGGAAGAAATTCAAAAGCCAGAAGACGATCTGCCTGATCTTGCTCGAGCTGATAATTCTTTTCCGACGTCTTGGAAAGGAGAAAGTAGCGTTAAAGAGAAAATTTCACAATTGGAAGAGTACAGCAAAAAACTTTGTTACTGTCTCAGGAGTATACAAAATAATCGAAGGGAATGGTCTCACGAAGCTGAATATCTATCAAAAGAACTCAATGGATTTGATAACCATCGAGGATTGGTATGTTAATTTTAAATTCTTCTAAAGTCTTATTTTTAGAAAATTTTTGCAATATTTAGTCATTTCATTTTTAATTTAAACGAAATTTTTCAATCCAGGATGACTTTTTGGGATTTTGCAGTTCTGAAAGAAAGGAAGAAAAAGGAGATAACTGTCCCTGTGGAGAACCTGCAAAAGTAAGATATACGAACGAAATCGTCAAATCTAATTTAAATTACTTTAAATAATACAACTCTTCTTTAAGGGCGTTAAGTTCAAACTTGAGCCCAGCACTTTTAATGAAATAGAAAAAGTATTTTCGTAGAATTTTTCTTTCAAAAATCCTAGTGCAACAGTTGTACCATCTGCACCTGTTCTGAGTGGGAAGAAGATTTAATAATAGGTCCAAAAGAAAATCCGAAAGGATTTCAACAACAAAAAGTTGTAAAAGAGAAGAAGGGAAAGAAAAAAAGTAGTTGCAGGTGTTTTCAGTCTTCATCAGATTCCAAGAGTTCTAAATCTTTAGAAATCAATGATATTTACAAGTATGAAATTACATATATGTACTTCAATAGTATAAGGGGTCCCAATTCACTTAGATTAAAATATTTGACATATTATATTTTAATTAAAATTAATAGTTGCAGTTTTTCGAAAATGCAGTCAGAAATGTCTTTAGCAACCACTTCGATATCATCTACTGTTGAAGATTTGATTACTGGAGATGAAAAAGATAAAAAAAAATTTTGCTGCCTCTGTAGCCCTCAAGATGATTGTCAGAAATTTTGCGAGTTATGTTTGTGTGCGTGGGAGCAGAAAGATCGTGCGACGAATCACAAGCTATATTTAGGTATATTAAAGGATCGCAGACGTTGCTTTATGTCATAAAAGAACTTTTGAAGAACTTTAATTGATTCAGCAAAAACTCGCAACTTTTTTTTAAATTGGATACTGTCGCCTTATAACTCACAAGAAAATCTAATTAAAAATTTTTTTCTCTACTCCCAGTTTAAAACTATTTATTTTATTAATTAAAATATTTTTCATTCTGAAATAATTTTTTTCAGATGACTATGATAGATGTGACTTGTGTGAAATTTGTAACCAAGAAAGATTTAGAGGAGGAATGGATTTAGGAATGCCCAGTGAAGAAATATGTAAAAGTTTCAGAGAAAGTTTATCGCCTGTTATGAATAAATTGACACCTGAGCCTAGGAACAAAATAAAACACGGGGACCTCGATGAGCATAAAGAAGTACCTTCTTTAGTCGAGGCTTCAAAAATCTCCAAAGTATGAAAAAAGATTATTTCTTTTTCACAATGTCTAAAAATAAGTAGATTTAAAAAATCGAAAACAACATTTTTCAATTTTTTATCATTTGCCATAGCATCTTCAAATTGAGGAACTCAAACTGAATTTACAACTTCTAAAAGCTAGAAACAGTGACCTACAAAAATGGATCCAGGATCGAAATCATCAAATAAAATTTGATCCTTCTATGGAAAAAATTCCAAATCATTCAAAGATTAGGAAGGAAAAAATCAACAATGAAGAAATGCCGAGGAAAGATTTAGCAATAGGATTATTTGTTTTGTTAGTAACTTTCTTTTCCCATTTGTTTAGATCCAATGGTATTTTTTCCCTATCTCTTCTTTTCAGGCTCCTCTATCAAATTATTTTTTTCCCTTATCGAACCTCTTTTCAAATTTATAAATATCTTCTAATTCTCTATGATACTCTGAAAGAATGTTTTATTCGTAACTCAGTAATTGGAAATCATAAGCTTAATATTCAATTGCTTTTAATTTCTATTTTCGCCTTTTTTGGATTAATTTCAATATTTTTAATAATTGAGAGCGAAACTAAATCTAATGACAAATTTGTGAAAACTCGTCTTAAAATAATTATTCGATTCGTAAAGAAGATAATAATGTTATTTTTGCGACCCATAATATTTCTGCAGATTCTTATCAAGTTCGTGCTCTATTTCAGTTTAAAATTTTTTTCCAATCTTACCAATTTATTTTTTCCTAGGACATTAAAAAATTTCTCTTATCGTGTCATGCATTCATTTATCAACACGTTCCGGATTTTTTTTCAAAGAAAATTTAATCTCCTTTCTTTAAACTTCACCTTCATAATTATTGGTTTCCTCATAAATAAAATGTGGAATCTAAGTGAAGTGAAAATCGATCTAGAATTCTTGAGATTATTTTACAGCCAATACATTCCTTGGGAAACTTTAAAATTAGTTGAAAGTCCTAAATTTGTAGATGAATCGATTCGTGAAGAATTTTATAAACCCTCTGGATTGTTTTATTTTTTAAATGTAACACTTCAAAATATTTTCGAATGTGCGAGATTAATTTTTCGATCGTTTGAGATAAAGTAGTAAATTGTCAGTCTTGTACAAAAGTCCTGTGAATAAAATCAAGAAAACATTTTTATCACTATAAATATTTTTATTTATTGTTATTAAGTGCCTTCATTATTATTATTATTATTATTATTATTATTATTATTATTATTATTATTCTTTAAAAAAGAGTAGTTTTTTAAAACAAAATTTAATTTGAAATATTTTTCCTTCTTTATAAAAATCCTTAAACTTTGCATTTATATTTTCAAAAAAGATTTAATCAGTTTCCTGAATATAGTCAGTAATGGCATTTCCTGTGCCCGGAAATAGATATGGAAATCCCTTGCTGTGCTCCATCACTGTTTCCAAACGAGATCCAACAGTATTTCTGAGAGAACCACCCGGATGGTATACTCGCGATATTTTCCGAATAGACCGATAAGATGATTGTAATTTTTTCAGAAAAGCTGATTTCATCTGTGTCTGAAATTCACTTTTTAAACTTGATTTCTGATATTCTTTGGATAATGGAGAAAATTGGATCATATTGCTCAGCCGATTTCTGAAATATTAATTAAATTAAGTACTTATATTTCGAATTCCTCATTTTATACAAAAAATATTCAAATTAAATATTTTTTCACTCGATAGCCACATTTTTCTTTTGAAAAAGAGTATGTGTACAGAGCTAAAGTATATTTAATTATAATATCTGTTGAGTAAAATGAAGAGATCAAATTTTGAAATTTATAATACTTGGGTTCAATGCCCTTAAGAATTTTTTTTCCTTCAACAAGATTTGTCTAAAATGAGTTTAAAAAATGATTTGTTTTTAAAAATAAAAAAATAACGAACCTTTGGTTAAGCGTAGAACTGTAACCTCCCCAAATTGGTGTGGGTGTTGCGGGACGTGACTGACTTTGATATTTAGAGCGATCAGCTTCGCCATAAATTATTTTACCAGAGTTAGGTCGAATGATTAAAGTACTTAGACGCCTTACACTATTTTCCTGATCTTGCAAAGAGATTAATCGCTTAGGGCCTCCATTCTGTGTCCTTTTATCTTTTGGTGCAATTGACGAAAAAGGAAGATTCGTGATGGCGTGATTCTACAAAATCATGAAAAAGAAAAAAGAAAAAATTAACAAAAATTCAAAACAATAAAATCAAAATATTGAACTCTTAATTGACTTTTGGAAAACTTAATTAGAATAAAAATATTTAAAAAATATAAATAAGATGCATATAGATATTATATTCTCTGAGATTTTCAATGTCATTGAATTTTCCAGCGCAAGATTCTGATTTGAAGATTTCTGTTCTGCTTTGCAAAAATTAGAAAAATTGCAAGATCCGGTTAGGTTCATGTCATGCAATATGCAAAGACATTTGTAATAATTTCAGAACGGGTTAAATAAGTAGGGCAAGTAGACACACAATTTATGTACGGAAACGCTTGAAATGAATTCACCGATTATAATTTCCTCAGCTATCCAGAGAACACGCAAGAGGAAATGATATTTAAAAAATAAAAAACGCTAATATCTAAAATAATTGTAGTTAATTCAATTATTCTTGTTGCAAAGAATTGGGGATTCTTAATAAAATATTTTAAAATTATTCTGAATTAAAAGTTTTTTTAATCTATAAAACAAAGAAGAATGGTTGATCACTAGAAAGAAGGTAAATTATGAGATTTATGAGATAAGGATCTTCTAAGTGACAATTTATAAAATTGTACGGAAGGGACGTATATCTAAAGCGAATAAATTATAGAGTGTTACATATAACAAACTTTACCCGAAGTTTGAGTGATGTGGATCGCTTATAGTGTTCAACACGCGAAAGATTACATTTGCTGCGGAGTAACAATAAGAATGAGACTAGCACGCGACAATTTAGATCCATTTTGATCCAGATAACATCAAATTTAAAACTACATAATCTATAGGGATCCATCAGGAATGCAATTAGAAAATACTTTTAAAATTTGTCTTCTCTTTTCAAATGAATCATTTATTTCAAATTTCAAATCTAGTTAACTATATTTCTCAAAATAAAATAAAAGTTGGTATGGATTTTCAAGTTATTTCCACAAAAAAATAATCTTAGTTATGAAAAATTAATGTTTGAACTATTTTTAAAGACTAGTTCTTTCGTCTTCTATATGGAATAAATAATACTTTGGACGTGAGAAGGAAAAAGGAATTTTTTAGTTTTTGGATCGGTACGAAGTCTTCGAAATTTGCAAGCTGAATTACATTGCTGAAAATGCAATAAATATTTACTAGAGTCTTCCCACCACCGACGGGCGTCGCGACGCCTTGTATCTTGTACCTGAGTATGTAAAGAAATTTCGTCACTCGATAGATGATGACTGTGCCGTGGACAAATGTGATTTTCCTTAAGTGTTCTTGACATCGAGGATTGTGTTGGAGCTGCGATTCTATCAATTTGAATCTACACAATAAAATATAATTTTCTATCAGTTAAAATTGGATTATTAAATTAAAACTATAAATGAACATAAATTTAACGGAAAACTTTTAAATTTATCTATAAACAAATAAATAAAATGAATTACTTTGATTATAAATCTTCATCTAAGAAATTTCTTAAAATGAAACCTTGGCACGTTTGAAGCTTTTTCGACTGGAGATTGAAGTTTGTCGAATAACGGAAAGAGTTTCTTCTTTCTTTTTAGGCTGTTTGTTGGGATCGCCAAATAAACCTTTAGATTCTGCTACTTTGATCATGAAGAGAGAATCAAACTGCATCATTTCTTTACGTTTTATGACGGCTATGTAGCATCCTCGCTCTAAAAGACTCTCGCAATCCTCTCCATAAATGTCGCTCAAACTTCCTACTTCGAATAAATCACTATCTGGGATCTGAAATATAATTAATTTTATTACTAAAAAATTATCTACTGAAACCATTTTGAAATTGAAACAATTTCTAATTACGTTCTAAACTCAAAATTCGATTTTCTTATTTTACTCAACAAATATTTTAATTAGATATTTT
Source organism: Synergus gifuensis (assembly GCA_904066015.1). NCBI lineage: Eukaryota > Metazoa > Arthropoda > Insecta > Hymenoptera > Cynipidae > Synergus > Synergus gifuensis. The sequence continues at coordinate 47,615 of CAJFCO010018465.1, forward strand.
TTTTTCGCTCTGCATACAAACTTCTATTTAAAAAAAGAAAGCATAAAATATCAAATTATAATATATTTAAATATTTAAAATAAAAATGTTGCAATTTTCCAGACTTACATTAATTTCTGTGGAAGTTGACATGGAAGGAGCTTCCTCTTCAATTATATTTTGCAATATTTCTTGTTCTAAACTCGATTGTTCATATGATTGCCTCCTTTTACCTGGCCTTGTAGATCTCGGGGACTTTTCTCCAGTTTCTTTCTGAGGTTTTTTCTTGACCTAAAAAAAATTAAAATCAAAACCCGATTCTTGTATAGTAAACTTTATCGATAAAAGAAATTAAATAAAACGAGGACAAAGTAATGAACCTACAGTAAATTCTCGAGTATATTTCTCCTTCGCCATTCCGTTAGCATAATCGACAACCTGATTGACCATTTCCGACGTCTCTGAGGGTAAAATCGAATGAACTTCATAAATGAGTAACTGGACATTAGGTTTTGTTAAAGCATATTTTAAAGTTGCTAATTGGTCAGTTAGAAGAGTACAAGGTTGCTTTAATTCATTATCAACACTAGTTAAGGATTCTAGAAGGGCAATATCTCCTCCTCGAGCCACTGCGAAGTCCACAATGTCTTTCACTCCTGTGAAACTACATAGAGGAGTCGCAAAAACTATCGTCGCTCTTTCCAATTCTGATGAGGCTGGTGACGAAATGTACCTGAAAAATTAATAAATATTAGAATTCATTCATCGTTCATTTACTCTACGTTCTATGGAAAAAAATTTAAGATGGTAGAATTAACTTGCTTTTCAGAAAAAATTCGACATTGCTGAAGAGTCATTCCCAAGTGGCGTAGATAAGTTTCATATTCGCAACGCTCATCTCCAGTGCCAAAGGCCAAAAGTTTTCCAGCATCTTCAATATCAGCCAGAAGACTCGCAACATATCCTGTGTGCCTTGGTGCTATACAATTTGTTAACACTACAGGTCCACAAAGTTTTCCAACCCTAACTGCTTTTGCCAAAGTTGCTGCTCCCAGGCAAAGAGACCTTTCCTGACGAAAATTTCTCTTTTTAATTCAAATTTAAAATCTCTACCAGGTCAATTTTTATTAGCTAAAAATTTAGAGAAGTAAACTCTGAAAAAATAATTTTATATATCAATTAATAATTAAATTAAACTATTAAAACTCAATCGTACCAAAAATATAAAACGATGACTTCGAACTAAATCGGACCTAGCAAGTTTCTCTCGACTTTTTTCATGAAAATTAACCACCTTTGGGCAAAGTGGATCAAATACAAAATTATTTTTCCCAAGATCAGCTTCTTTGCAATCCACACAGTGTAGAAATCCCAATTTTTCCATTTCTCTTATGAATTCCTCTTTACTCGATATTTTTATAGAATTCACCCATCCTGAGGCAATCGAACCTTCTTCGCCCCAAGAAATTCCTTCTGCCGATTTTAAATGAGTTGGGAGTAATTCGTCTAAATTTTAAAATAATCTTAATTATAAGAAAATTTATATTTAAGGGTGCTAGACTTAAGATCTAATCTCAAAATTCAATTTCTTCATTTTACTCGACGAATATTAGAAGTAGATTTTTTTCGGTCCACAGTGTAGTTATAGAGGGAAAAAATATTATTTAATTTGAATCATTTTTGCGTAAAATGAAGAGTTTGAAATCTCAAACTTCAAAATTCAATCGCTTCATTTTATGCAAAACGTATTAGTTTTCGCTCTGTAAATATGATACAAAATAATCTACTTAAAATATTTGTTAAGTAAACTGAAGAAATTGAATTTTGAGTTTAGAACTTGAATCCAACACCCTTAAGAATAAGAATTCTAATTAATATTTCCTTTAGATGATAAATTAAAATACATATGTCACCTAAAGTTAAGGCAGAACCGCCGATTCTTAATCTCGAAACACTAGCAGCCAATCGAGTTTTCATTTCAAGAAGATTATCTTCCACTTCTTTTAATCCTGCTATAGTAAAAGCCTTTTCTCGTTCTGCTATCGCACTTTTGCTTCCAAGACGAGCAAATTTTCTTCCTTGCATATCGTACAATAATAGCCATACTATTTTTTCTTCTTGTTCGTGTTCTTTGTAGTGGTACCAAAATCCAACGTCTTCTAATGCATGATTCAAAATGTGCCTATCTAAAAAAATTATTTAAAAATATTTCATCGGCGATATTTTAAGTATTCTGAAAAATTAAATATAAATATGTATAAAAAATGAAATTACTCTCACATCTTAAAACGTCGTAAACGAGTCCAAAGACACGTCTCATTTCTGCTTCATCAACATAATTCGGTGGAGGATCTTCTTTCTGGAGAACTTTTGCTGCTAAAATTATGTCCCCAATTCGCCATCCTGGTTCAATACAAGCCTCAGTCATGGAACCACCTGCTCCCGAAATTGCAGCTAAAGAAATAGATTTATCCTTTCTTCTTCCTTGTGGTCTCAGAGGAAAAATTCTAACCCTGGGTTCCCATTCGTATTCTTTCTTCTCAGTTGACACATTTTTCGAATCAGAATCCATTCTGAATTGAATAATTAATTAAATCGTTTTCATAATTCTTTGTTTTCAATTTGTTAATAAATTTTACATGTCAAGCCATCAAAATAAAAATTTTGATAGATGAGTTATAAAATGATTCATTTTCCAAGAAAAATACCTCGATGATAGTTTCGAACTTTGTAAATTAATGATGGAAATGGATCGTAAAAAATTACAGAAAAATATTTTCCATTTTAGATTAAATGTATGAAATTTCAAATTAAAAATACCGGACTTGGGCAAGCGGTGAGGATTTTTAACTTATCTGAACATTGCTCTCGTTGTCTGGACAACAAATGTCAACTAAACGACAAAAACAAATAAAATTTGAAATAAATATTAATACATATATGTATATTATTAAAATAATACGATTTCACAATGCATACGTTTAATATTATTTTTAATATGATAAAATAATATTGGGCCTAACTAAAAATATCAAAAACATAAAATCTACGAAGTTCAATTAAGTAATTAATTAATTAAATGAATCTCAAAAACTTATTTAATCTAAAAAAATAAAAAAAACTCACTCCTTTTCTTCTATATTTCTATCTACATGTCGTTGAAGTTCAACCAGTCGATAATAAACCTGTTGGCGCCATTCTTCATTACTAGGAAGAATTAATTCTTCCAATTCTTTTCGATGTTCTTCTTCGTCAATAAAATTTGAAGTTCTATTAATCCATTTGGAAAGCATAACACGAAACACTCTCGCATAAACCGTGAATATGCTCGTTTTTCTTAATCTTCTTATTTTATTCGAGATCAAATTCTTTCTTTCTCTAATTTCTTTCTCACTTTGATAAAAATCTTCGGACAGTTCTTGCCATTCATCTTCATTAAAATCAGCATCGATGGGCTCCTCCATTTTCTCTCTAATAATAAACATTTAATAATTTATATTAATAACAAATTTAAACAATATTTTAAAAAAAGATCAAAACACAGAATTAAGCCCCATTATAACAGAATTCAACTTCTTATATGTTTACCTCTTTGACTTAACAAATTTGCCATGATTTAATAGAATTTGTTTCGATTCAATAAGAATTCGCTCAAGAGCTACAATGTTCATTTTTAAAAGAATTAAATAAAATTACTAAATTGCTATTACTCTATTTTTTTTTTTTTAATTTATTCAATTCTAAAACTATTAATTCTATTAATATTTAATTATTATTATTATATTAAATATAATTAAAGATAATAAATATTTAAATCCTTAATTAAGTTTTAAATTAATATTAAATATTATTAAATATGTCAAAAAATTGTTGTATTTGAGTCAAATGAAATTTTAGCAATTACTAAATTTTTGGACTGATAAAGATAGAGAGAATTTGATACTAGAAACTCAGAAGGGCGACTGAATGAGTTATATTTTTTGTATAAGCACCTTTCGTGAAAATTCGTTGGCGTTTAGGGTAATTACGCCACTTTTTTATGCTCTTGTTTGTCACGTAGAAAGTTAAAAGCAGAACTGAAGGAGGCGTTTGCTTTTTTGATAGCAGCATCGCGTGCCTCGAAATAATCCCGCGAAATAGCTTATACCGCACTCTATTCATAAATATCTCTATAGTCATACGAATTCGTAGATTGTCTCTATATGTGGCATGTCCCCGCATGTCCTACTCCATTTCCATTTTCTATATCTGGCTTTGCGCAATTTGCTCTACATTTTCAATGCAAATCGATGTCAATAATATTTATATCAAATATTCACCCCAATTCTCTTAAGTTGAGATATTTTGAATTTAATTAAAAGTTTAAAAATCTTTTAATTAAAAAGAGAGAATCTCTTGTATCTATAAATACAATTGTTATTATAAATATAAATATATTTCGCTATATAATATAAATACAGAAATGAGTATAACAGTTAGACTATATGAAAATATTTGTACACGTAGACATTAATTTTCGAAGTGTCAAAAAATATTAAAATGTTAATATCAAGACCTGAAGCTCTGAAAAAATTAGCTTGTAACTGTAATTTATTTAATTAACAAAATACTAAGTTGTAAAAACGGCTCATTACTTTTCCATTCAATAAAGTAGCAATGAATATTTTTTTAAACCTTTGGTCATAGTTAAATTCATTATTCGTAAAAAAGGAATATGAGGTTAAAAAAAGTCGTTATTTGAGACTTTTTAGACAAAAAGTCAGGACAATATGGCAGTTTCATTATCGTTTTTCGAAAGTATAGAAAACTATACTCTTTAGTTAGTAAAATTAAATTTCCCTCTCGAACTTACGAGAGAAAATAAACAATAATTCTTTAGTCTTAAACAGTAACTTTTGTAACTAGTTCAGGCTTTCTTGAATTTGATTGATAGTAAATAACTATCTCATTTTGAAGGCGTAAGTTTTTTTTATAAATCGCTTCTTTCAATTCGCGTAGGTTCAGTCGATTCAGTTGATTCCTTTGTATCTCGTGAAGAGATTGTACAATACGCGGAGTGTTGATTTCAGATCTAAATTGACCACATCTAAAAAATAAATTTTAAATATAATTTTATAAAGTTACTTCATAAAAATAATCAGCCATTTAAAATTCTTTTAAAGACTTCATTTTAAATATACCTTCAGGTCTGGCTTTTGGTTTTGGCAAGCCTATCTCTTGCATAAGCTCGAAAGCAAATGCAACATTGTGAACCTTTTGGTCATGAGTCTTTGGAGTCAGATGGAAACTTCCCAAGGGGACGAAAAATCCTTCAAGAAGTCCTAGTAATAAAGTCAGAAAAACTCCGTCGTGGAATTGAGAGTCCAAGTCCGTGACTTCTAGGTGAACTTTGCTCAAATGTTTGTTCACAAAGGTCACTAAAGACTAAAACCAATACATTTAAATTAACTTCAAAAATTCTGTAGGATAACGTTTATTCCAAAAAATTCTATAATGAAAATAAATTTGAAAGGAAGTGTCAAATTACTTTAGGCAATAATAAATACCTTCTTGACGACTGCCAATTTTTCAGGCGCCTGATCGAAGAGAGTATCAAAAGCATCTCGTTCACATCGCATTCCAACGTCGTCATACGTGGAGGTCAGTTCCTCTTTCACAGTTCTGTGAATCAATTGTCCATCCTTCTTTTTTACAACGACAACGTAAACTGAAACTCGTTCCGGCAATCTAACAGGCGCTCGAAATTGTCGTGCTAAGCCAACCAAAAGATGCAAAATAGCTACAATGTTCTTTGAATGCACAGACTCAACGCTCCATTTATAAGGTGGATAACGTCCGAGAACATGATTAGCAGCATGAAGAACGACCTCCAGTTTCTGCTTTTGTCCCTCTTCTGATTGAGTAACTTCCGGAACGTCTAACTTTCGTCCCGTCAATTTTTCTACAAAAGAAATGAATTTTTAATTCTTTCACTATGAAAAAGAAAGATATTTTTGTGAAGTTTTTCATTATTACCTAGGAGTTTTTGAAGCACCTGGCCATCGTAAAGATCTTCAGCGATGTTCTTTACGATGATTCGCTGATTAGCTAATTCATCGTTGATCCATTCAATCAAGACGAAAATTAATTCGAGGACTTTTGGATCTTCGAGGGATTTTGGTTCTATCATTGAACGTTCCTCATTCTCTTCAATATTGTATTCTTCCGGAGGTAATTCTGGATTTGCAGCATATCCTGGAGAGTCGATAGCATATTTTCCTTCTTCTTGTACTTCTTGGACTAAAATATAAAAGAATGATTTACAAAAGAGTTGATTATATGTAATATTATTTGAAATAGAGATTTCAAAAGATTTTTATTTTAAAAACAAAAAAGGAGAAATGTAAATAAGTACAAAAAAAACATACTGTCCTTACCATATCAATCAGTGTAATAAAAATTAAACAAAAGCGAATTGGCTACAAAGTACTTTAAATTAAAAGTTAAGTAAATTATAAACTATTTTCGTATCAATGATTACGATCTGCCCTTATAAGGAAATCACCTGATTCCCATAACACCCACAAGAAATCGGAGTAAAAGATTATTAAAAATTAAAAAAAGTAACTTACCTTCCTTGATGCGTTTTTTACGTCCTAGAGTTCCAATTTTGTCCCAAAAACTCTCCTCTTTATCATCTTTTTTTGTTGAAATAGGCGGACGGGGAGATTTTGGACGGGGAGACGCCATGATTGCATGTGGGAAACTGGGAAACTGCGACCAACTGCGACTGATCACTGTGTCAGCGACTCACAGGTCCCTCAGGGCCGTCGATAATCCATGATCGTAGCTAGGGGAAGGCACCAAGGGGAGTATTTTTCCCCCCTAGAAATGAAAAATAGAAAATGATAAAAAATGATAAAAATTAAAAAAAATAAATTCTCATAAATTCTCAAAAATTGTAAGGTAATTTATTTTAACGTTATACCTTCTCGGTAACGTTACCGAGAACGGGAATATTACCTCGGTAATATTACTCATTAAGAACTCTATAGTTACTGCATTTACTGTTTATATGTAGTTACGTCTTTGCGTCTATGTATGTATGTATGTACATACTAATCAAAGAAAAATTCAGAATCAATGACATTCTTTTAGGAAACACCAATTTTTTGTACTCCTTTCATCTTCAATTTCATTAGAACCATTTTCAATTACACGTGAATTTGAGATTATATTTTTATTTTGAAAATTAATTTAATTCGATTTTGAGTTTTGAGTCGCGCAACTGTAGCCAATGTTGCCAACCACTTGCCAACCAGTGCTCTCAAACGGGGCAGCCTGCGCGCGCATTGTTTTGGCTTACCGCTGGAGAAATTCTCCCATTGGTTAACATTTTACGCGCGCAATTCAAAAGTGAGTTAATTTAATTCGATTTTGAATCGCGTGCCAGATTACAGCCAATTGCAGAATTTCTTCAACAAGAAGCCAACGCGTGCTGCGCGCGCAGGCTGCCCCGTTTTTAGAGCACTGTTGCCAACTCAAGAGCTCAGCTGACTCATGAATCTCTACATATATACATATATATACGTATGTACTAAACTGCTGAGCTGAGTAGCCTGCTGAGTACTGACATTCATTTACATTCATTTATGTATATATGTAGCTTTCTTTAAGCTTGCTTGGACACTTGTGGACACTTAGGATTGGTTTTTATACATATTAAGTTTTATTATCATTGCAATAAGTAGAAAAAACCGGTACAATCAGTTCTATTCGGCAGTTTTTGTTTTTCAACATTCTTGAACAGTTTTCTGAAAAATTCGATTATTTTGTGTCAATTCGAAGACTTTTAATTGATATTTTAAAAACTGCATTGTTATCATCATGGTTGTTCCGCCAACTCTGGAAAAGCTTTTCAGGTATGTAAATTTTTTATTCTTTAGTAAACTGAGCATGTTTTAAAATAATTAAGAGTTTTTAGTAGATATTTATAATAAATTAAATTTTTTCTGTGACTGTGAATAATGAAAAATAACTTTATCAGTTCTTGCTTTTATCAGCTCTTATACTTTTATCAGTTCAGTTCTGTGAACTTGAAATTGCATTTTAGTTTTAAAACATGATTAAACTTTTTATTATACATATATTATAAAAAAAAATTCTTGTAAATGTAGGAGAAGAGAGGAAACATCTCTGATCTCTCTAGAAAAAAAGAAGAAATAAGACCGTCAAACCCCCAAATTGATCATAGGTTGAAATAAATTGCGAAAAACTAAAAATTACGTGAACACACAATAGATAAACTAGATTGCGATTGATATTTATCTGTTATCAAATATGAATCTCATGTTATCAGTTCTTTTATTGGATAAACGTTCACTGGCCTTATCATTATCAAAGTACTATCATTTTTTATATCCTACTACAAAAAATATTTTCGTTTTCATAGAAAAAATTAATTAAATGTAAACCTAATATAACCAGAGATTAGTTTTTAACTTTTTACATTCTCATCAGAGAAGGTATTAGATTTGTGTAAAATTTGA
>CAJFCO010018465.1:61121-72237 GCA_904066015.1 Synergus gifuensis
GAGCCGAGCGCGAAGCGCGAGGTTTAAATCAAATATCGAGCGCGAATGAGAATGTGCTCCTTAAGGTCGATAGAACCTTAAGTAAATTAGTTAAATTTTGCATTCAAAGCTGTAATTTAATTTAATTTAATTAAATTTTTAAAAATATAAATTACAAATATAAAAAAATAAATTAAAATATAAAAATATAAATTATGTTATTTAATTAAATTAAAAAAAACATATATCTTTAAGCGTCCTGTAAAGCGCAAGCTTCACTAAGGGCACAAGCGCGCGATGAGAATGTGCCCGCGAAGCGGGCAGATTTTTTTTAATAAATTTATCTTTCTTCTTGTTTTTTAAAAATTAAATCTACTTTTTTGTTGACAATTCGCTGTTATTTCTCTATTTTTTACAATTAAATCACCGCCTTTTCCGTGTTTAATAAAATTTTGATCTGTAATATTTGGAAATCATACGTAATCGTTCTTTAAAAAAAGTGTCCCGAATATATTCGAAAAATTTGTTATGAAATTGTATGCCTTAATATTTCAGCTACATTGATGCGCACAAGGCAGACTATATAAAAACTCTGGGAGAAGCAGTAAGTATCAAATCAGTCTCAGGATGGCCAGACAAAAGAGACGAGGTTGTAAAAATGATGAAATGGGCAGAGCAAAAGATGAAAGCTTTAGGCGCTACTACTGAACTAGCAGATATTGGTACTCAAAAAATACCATCAGGAAAGGAAATTCCCTTACCACCTGTTTTGCTTGGTCAACTTGGAACTGATCCAAAGAAAAAGACTGTTCTTATTTATGGACATCTGGATGTTCAACCTGCTTTAAAAGAAGATGGTTGGGACACTGAGCCTTTTACTCTTGTCGAAAAGAATGGAAAACTTTATGGAAGAGGAAGCACTGATGATAAGGGACCGGTTCTTTGTTGGATTCATGCATTAGAAGGCTACCAGGCCTTAGGAATTGATATTCCTGTGAATGTAAAAGTAATTATCTTCATGAATACGTTTACTTTCAATTTCAAATTTTTAAAAAACTAACGCTGTAATTAATTTCGCCCTTTTTCTTGCTTATAGTTTGTATTTGAAGGAATGGAAGAAAGTGGAAGCGAGGGTTTGGATGATCTTCTCTACGCTCGTAAAGAATCTTTCCTCAAAGATGTCGATTATGTTTGCATTTCTGACAATTACTGGCTCGGATCAACTAAGCCCTGCATTACTTATGGACTCCGAGGAGTTTGTTACTTCTTCGTAGAAATTAAATGCGCTGAAAAAGATTTGCACAGTGGTTCCTTCGGTGGAGCAGTTCATGAGGCTATGGCTGATCTCATTTATCTTATGAATACCTTGGTCGATTCAAAAGGAAAAATTCTGGTAGATGGAATTTACGATAACGTAGCCGAATTGTCCGAGACTGAAGTAAAGTCCTACGATCAAATTGACTTCTGCATGGATGAATTCCGCAATAGTATTGGCTGCACAAAGTTAGCTCACGAAGATAAGGTAATTACTACATTATATTAATTTTAGCATATTTATTTCTACACTGCTGTACACATTAAAAATTCTAGAAAAACTTACTGATGCACCGCTGGCGTCAACCAAGTCTCTCCCTTCATGGAATCGAAGGAGCCTTTAGCGAGCCTGGATCGAAGACTGTAATCCCAGGAAGAGTCGTTGGTAAATTTTCGATGAGAATTGTACCGAATATGACTCCTCAGGAAGTGAAGCAGAAGGTAACTGCTCATCTACAACAACAGTGGGCAGCTAGGAACAGTCCGAATATCTTGAAAATATCAATGGACCATGGAGGAAAGGCCTGGACTGAGAACCCGGATCATCCGAATTATGTCGCAGCTCGAACAGCCACGAAGCATGTTTATAAAGTCGATCCTGACTTATCTCGTGAAGGTGGATCTATTCCCGTGACTTTAACTTTCCAGGAGGTCACTGGAAAAAATGTGCTACTTTTGCCAGTTGGTGCTGGTGATGATGGTGCGCATTCTCAAAATGAGAAGGTGGATGTTCGCAATTATATTGAAGGGGTATGTGAAAAAGGAGATTCCTCATGTTTTCCAAGAAATTACATGAATTAAATGAAGGTTTAATAATTGAAATTTGTTTGCAGACCAAGTTGCTTGGAGCTTATCTATACGAAGTCTCTCAACTGTAAGAAGAAAAGCAAAAGGCTTTCATTTTAATGGAAACATAAGTGAATTATGTTACATATACGAATTTTACAGTATTTTCGAATATTGCGATCAAACATACAGACTGTCAGAAATATGATACGGATGTATTATTATTTTACATGATTTATAAACACTTTTATAAGAAGTACGGAAAATGAAGTTTATTAAAATATAGGTTAGAAGTCGAAGTAAAATATTATTGGATTAATTCTATAGCACCCAGAGTAATAGTGGAGTTTATAGTTCTATATGTACTAATTCGTTACAGTCGTTAAAAAAATATGAATGAGAATAAGTAAGAAAAAATAATAACACTTTCTTTTGTTAGTAAATTATTTTATGATATTTATAAACACTTTTAAAAGAGATCCGGGATTTAAACTTTCATGTATTGAAATAGAATGAAGTTAAAAGTTTAAGATTTCTGATTAATTGCAAGAACCCAAGCTGGTTCTGCTTTTTGGGCATTGGCGGGTAAACTAATCCAAAGTTGTGATGAATGCTGCTCCCACTGAAAAGTAAAAGGACAAAATAGGTCAAAGTTAAATTCTTCATTTTACTCAACAATTATTAGAATTATATATCTTTTTGCTCTGTAGATGTACTCTATTTTTAAATAGAAATGTGGTCTACACAGCGAAAATATATATAATTTTAATATTTATTAAGAAAAATGAAGATTTCGAATTTTAAGACTACAACTTAGATCCAACAGCCTTAAATTATTCAAAACTTTACTTCAAGTTTGTGTGGGTAGCCAAGAAGATTAATTTTTGCTGAAGTGGCTAGTGTAAGAGATCCGAGTCCTAGAAGATTATTTTTGGGCCATGAGAGAATACTGGCATATAATTTTTGACCGTCTTTGCTTTGCGTGTACCACACATCTCCAGATAAAGAATCGTTCTGAAAATTCCACGGTTTTGTTTTATAAATTGCATCTCCATTTTTGGCCAACCAGGCTCCTGAAATTTTTTACAAGATATTATCGGATTTGATCGATTTGATAATAATTATATATGATCAAAAGGAAGGTAATTTTAATTCTGTACCCATTCCACGAAGTCTTTCTTCGTAAATTGGAGTTATTAATCCATCCTTCGTTGGGCCGATATTCATCAATAGATTTCCATTACAGCTTACGGTCGTCACCAATTCTTTCACCAACTCTTTTAGAGAAAAGTAATCTTTCAACTCAGCATTTCTTCGGAATCCCCAGGACACTTTGTCAATGCTCATTGCATTTTCCCATTTGTGAACCTGTAGTTTACCTAAAAAATAATTCGAATTTCGAGAAATTTCAGAGAAAGAAAAATTTGGTTAGCTGACCAAGAAACCATGCAGCCACAAGATTAGGAATATTTACCAGGATTGTAACGATCCTTGCACGTATAAACATCTCCATGACGACACAAAGTCTTAGAACCCCATCTATCATTTACAACAACACTGTCTTTAACAGGACTAGAATTATAGAGCCAAGTTAAGAATTCTTTCGATTTCCAATAAGTATCTGGAGCTTCCCATTCTCCATCTGACCATATTATTTCTGGCTTATAAAGTTCAACAAGTTCATTTAATTCCGGAATAACTTTATTAGTAATGAAGCCGTTGGTCGTGTAATTATTATTTTTGTCTTCCAAATAAAGTGGATTAAACCATTCGTACAAAGAGTGGTAGAGCCCAAATCTTAAATTCGTTTTGCTTCTTATAGCCTTTGATAATTCACCTAAAAAATATTAATCGTTAGAATTATTTGATTTCAAATACATAAAAAAACAACTGTAGCTAATTTATTTATGAAATTAGAAGCATACCGACGAGATCTCGGTGTGGTCCTACATCCACAGAATTCCAACTAAAGGAATACTTTGAGGGCCATAACGTATATCCCTCATGGTGTTTGCTAGTTAATACTACGTATTTCGCTCCTGAAGCTTCAAAAATTTCACTCCATTTTTTGGCGTTAAAAAATTCAGCAGTAAATTCCTGTGCAAAATCTTGATACGTGAAATTAGGCGGATAATTCTGCTTCATAAAATCTTTAATAACTGGTTGTCCGTCTGAAAATGTACAATTAATCATGAAAGAGTTTTATTAACAATCTTATTCACCTTAAAAACAAATAGAGAAAATGCATTTTACCGAATATAGATAAACGTTTCTTATCTTTTTCTTTACGTTTAGCCACAATTCTAGTTTAAATTTTTAGTTGTTTAAGTTACTTAACATACTTTTTGAAATCCAATTTTTTTAAAAGTAATGTTTTTTAAAGTATAAGAAAAATTAGTAAAATTATATTAAATACCTTTCCAGTTTTTCCAAAACCATTCAGATCCGATGCTAGGAACACTGAAGACACCCCAGTGAATGAAAATTCCAATTTTAGCTTCATCGTACCAAGAAGGCAAAGTTCGATTGTCTAAATTTTCCCATTCGGGTTCAAATTTTTGTAGTTTATTCTGCACTGATTTTGCATTTATCAGACAATTCAAAAATGCAAATAAAATTATTATGTGCAGACATTCGCGCATGATGACGCTCTTATACAAGGCTTTGAACTAAACTAGAATTAAAAACAAATTTTTCAAGTAGATACTGATTATTTTTCTTATCTTAATGTTAACGTATTTATATAAGGTCAGTAATCACCAGTAATCGTCATCAGATATACGATTTTTGTCCTCTTAAATATTAATAAAAATCGCGTATTTTTTAAATCGCAAGATAATTTATTTTTGAAAAATTATTAATTAACAATAAATTCGCAAAAGTGTTATTTTCTACTTATGCTTCTTAAAAGAATGATTGATGAAATGGACAATGTCCAGACTGTTCTTCGCAGCTCTAACGATAACTTTATCTCTGCTTCATGTCGTCAATATTTCTTGAAAAAACATATTGATTAAATCATGAACACGTTTTAAGATAGTCTTAAAATATTTCTATGAGATTTAATTAACGATGATTTGATTTTTAAATCTATCCCTTATTTAATCTTTTTAATTTATTCGTCATCATTAAATAATTTTACTTTTTACATTCTATAAATATTTTCAGTAAAAATACAGAAAATAAAGTTTAGAAAAGGATGTATAATATTTTTATATATATAGACTTAAATATGCTGGTTAATTAAAACGACCCAAGCAGATTTTCCCTTATGAGATTCTTTAGGAAGCTGAATATGTAAATAATTCAAACGTTGTTCCCACTGAAAAATGAAATTTTAACTAATTAAAAAAACGAATAAAAACTTAGTAATATAAATACGTAAAGTCAAGACAGAACTTTCTAATATACACTCAAAAAGTTTAAACGTTTGGAAAATTTACAGTAAGTTCGTCTGGATATCCAAGAAGATTTATTTGAGTTAGAGCTGGAATTTTAACTGACATCAATCCTAGAACATCATCTTTGGGCCACGAAAGAAGTGAAGCATACAATTTTTTACCGTCTTTGCTTTGCGTGTACCACACATATCCAGATAAAGTGTCATTCTGGACAAGCCAGGGTTTTGTATTATAAATTGCTTCTCCATTAACATCCAACCAGGCTCCTGAATCGAAAATTATTATCAAGTTCGGTAATTCACTTGATTAAATAAAGAAAGATAATTTATATTAATTTTTATACCGATTCCACGAAGCCTGTCTTCAAAAATAGGATCAATTATTCCATCTTTTGTTGGTCCAACGTTAAGGAGTAAATTCCCATTGCAGCTTACAGTGATCACCAATTCGTGAACCAATTCATCAACAGACATGTAATCTTTCAACTCGGCATTTCTCCGGAATCCCCAAGATTTCCTGTCGATCTTCATAGAATTTTCCCATTTATGAGGTTGAAGAACAGCTATAAAAAGTTGGTTAAATTAATTTTGCCATTATTTTATTATTTATAAAAATAGTAAAATTCCATTTAGAATTAAGAAAAAAATTTAATTTGTATCACAACAATTACCCGAATTGTCTTTACAAGTATAAAAATCACCGCGCTGACAAGGAATATTTATTCCCCATCTATCATTTACAACGACAGTTTCTTTTACTGGACTATCGTTATATAGCCAACAGAGAAATTCTGTCGCATTCCAGTAACTGTCTTCTGCTTCCCAATCTCCATCGGCCCAAATTACATCTGGTTTGTAAAGCTCAACGAGTTCATGTAATTCAGGAATTATTTTTTGTTCAATAAAGGAATTAGTCGTGAACTTATTATTTTTGTCCTCTAAATAAAGTGGGTGGAACCATTCGTAAAGAGAGTAGTAGAGTCCGAATTTTAAATTCGTTTTGCTTCGTATCTCCTGCTCCAGTTCACCTGGAAAATTCCGTTAATTTTTTAAAACTTTAAGAATATTTTTGTAGGTATTGCAATTAATTTGTTTTAGATTTACCGACGAGGTCTCGATTCGGTCCGATGTCTAAAGAATTCCAACTATAGGAATATTTCGAGGGCCACAGAGTATATCCTTCATGATGCTTGCTACTTAAAACTACGTATTTGGCTCCTGAGACATTAAAAATTTCACTCCATTGGGTTGCATTAAAAAATTCGGCAGTAAACTGTCTTGCAAAATGTTGATAAGTGAAATCTGGTGGATAATTTTTCTTCATAAAGTTAGTATAGGACAGATTTTCCGCTGCAAGCAAATATATTTTTTAAATTAATTTTTGAGAGGCGTAATCCTTCATTTTTATTTTCTTAAAATTAAAAGAATTTACCTTTCCAATAATTCCAAAACCACTCAGATTCAAAGCTCGGGACACTGAAGACTCCCCAGTGAATAAAAATTCCAAATTTGACCTCATCAAACCAGGAAGGTAAAGGTCGATTGTCTAAACTGTCCCAAGTTGGTTCAAACCTGTTCAAATTGTTTGACAACTGATATCCCTCTATTTTGTAGAGTAACAGTGCAAATAAAACTAGCGCAATGTGAAGATTCATAATTATATGTTATCACACTTTCACTGCACGTTATAAATCTGATCAATAAAAGCAGTAAACTCATTCTGATATCAGAAATACACCTTTGAAAAATTAGATCAGAAAGGCCACTCATGATAAAAAAGACTCACTTATCTTTCACCCGATTAATGATAGTAAAACCAATTAGATCAATAAAAACATCAAACATGACACATATAGTCGCAATTATCCTATTAAGAGAGAAAATTTATATTTGTAGAAAAATTCTAATAAGAATCGTAAATTCTTTACAAGTTTATTAATATACCTATAATTTTTTTTTCGGTAAAGGATTTGGCTAAATTCGGAATGAATTCTAAGCGATCGTTTTTTACGATTTGTAAATACTTTTATCAAAATTACAGAAAGTAAATTTTATAAAAAACATGTAAAATTGTAAAATTTGCAGTCTCAAAAATTTATCACTACAACCCAAGCCGGTAGTCCCTTGTGGGCTTCTACAGGAAGGTCAATCAATAAATAAGTTGAGCGTTGTTCCCACTGAAAATTAAATTCGAAATTAGTTAGAAATGCGCAATTAATTAGAAGGCAGATATTTCGAATACTTACAGTAAGTTCGTATGGATATCCAAGAAGATTTATTTGAGTTAGAGCCGGAATTTTAACGGCCGCCAAGCCTAGAAGATTATTTTTTGGCCAAGACAATAATGTAGCATACAATTTTTTACCGTCTTTGCTTTGTGTGTACCACACATCTCCAGATAAAGTGTCGTTCTGAACTTTCCACGGTTTTGTTTTATAAATTGCTTCTCCATTCAAAGCCAACCAAGCTCCTAAAAATATTTTTAAAGTTATTATCAAATTTGATAAGTGATTTGATAATCAATTTATCAAAGGATAATTTCTATTAATTTCTATACCAATTCCACGAAGCTTTTCTTCAAAAATGGGAGTAATTATTCCATCTTTGGTTGGTCCAACGTTCATGAGCAAATTTCCATTACAACTTACAGTAACTACTAATTCCTTAATTAATTCCTCCACAGACATATAATCTTTCAACTCGGCATTTCTCCGGAATCCCCATGAAATTCTGTCGATCGTCATGGCATTTTCCCATTTATGCGGCTGAAGAACAGCTAAAAAAAAGTTTTCAGTCATTTTAATTAAGGGTCTAAGTTCTCGGTTTAAAATTCAAAAATAAAAAATATATATGTAAGAGATATAAATAAACTTACCGGGATTGTACCGATCTTTGCACGTATAAAAATCGCCATGATGACAAGGAGTGTTAATTCCCCATCTATCATTAACTACGACAGTTTCTTTCACTGGACTATAATTATATAACCAACTTAGGAATTCTTTTGACTCCCAATAACTGTCTGTTGCTTCCCAATCCCCGTCGGACCATATTACTTCCGGTTTGTAGAGGTCAACGAGTTCATTTAATTCAGGAATTATTTTCTGAGTGACGAAACTGTTCGTCGTGAAGTTATTATTCTTGTCTTCTAAATAAAGTGGATTAAACCATTCGTAAAGAGAGTGGTAAAGTCCAAATGTTAAGTTCGTTTTGCTTCGTATCGCCTTCGCTAGTTCCCCTAAAAATTAATTATATTTCTTGACAATTCTGTAAAAATATTCTTATACAAATGTTGATAAATTAATTTTAGATTTACCTATGAGATCTCTTTGAGGTCCAACGTCAACAGCATTCCAACTGAAGGAATATTTCGAGGGCCATAACGTATATCCCTCGTGATGTTTGCTAGTTAATACTACGTATTTTGCTCCTGAAGCTTGAAAAATTTCACTCCATTGCGTGGCATTAAAAAATTCAGCAGTGAAATCCCTCGCAAAATCTTGATAGGTAAAGTTTGGTGGATATCGTTTCTTCATAAATTCACTGTACTTCTGATTTTGATCTGCAAAAATATATTATTATTAAAATTTCGAAAATATGTGCCTAAAAATTACTTTCGTTTTATCAATTGAATTTATACTGTTTATATAAATTGATAATTTTATTTCCTTTTGAATTAAAATAAACTCCAAATCAAACTGAATTGAAGGAAATAAAAATCTACATAAATTCAAGCTGATTCAAGTAATTTTTGAAAGAATAATCTGCAAGTTCTTTTGTACATATTTTTCAAAATTATAGAGTATAATATACCTTTCCAATTAATCCAAAACCACTCAGATCCGAAACTAGGAACACTAAAGACACCCCAGTGAATAAAAATTCCAAATTTAGCCTCGTCATACCAGGAAGGCAAAGGTCTTTTATCCAAACTTTCCCATGTTGGTTCAAACTTTTTCGAATATTCTGGCACTTGATTGGCAAGAGTCAAAATAAAGAGTGAAAATAAAACTAGTGAAATATGAAGACTCATGATTATACTTTATTACCCCAATCACAGCAGAGAAAAAATGTGATGATGAATCTAATCAATATAGAAAAAAACAACAAATTATTTGCTGATATCAGGCGAATATATAAAATATGTCTCACATGCTAAGTTTTATAATGGGAAACAGAACAACTTTTATAAAAATATATCAATATTAGTCAATAACAGATAATATATCTTATTTTCTATCTTTTATTCTTTCGCAATTCGATAAATTGCAATTGAATTTTATATTAAAAATCAATTTTATAACTACTAAATCGAGATGCATTTATATTACATACCGTTATTATTTAAAGTACATACCTTTTTGCGGTTTATATTCTTTCTTTTCTCTTCCATTCACACGCTTCGGTCCTGTCTCGCTTCAATTTATGCAACAATTGATAATAGACAACGAATTTATCAAACGCCGGATGTTGCTCTAAAATGCTACAGCCAGCTACAGCTGATTCGTCTCTCTCTCCTCCTTCCATGTATGTAACTTTCTTGATTAATCATAATTCTCCTTCTATCCTGAAGCAAAAAAAAGAAATCATAATTTCATTGACCCATAAAGTTTCGTTACTTTAAAATAAATTAAATTTGTATTATTACTGAAGTAATTGTTAACTTTTTTATAAACAATTCATTGCTTAAACAATATTTTGCTTTAAACTTTTTGAACTTCGCGCCAAAGTACATGGTTTTTTGCGGAAGCTACCATTTTCACAGCTGTTTCCGATTTTTCACGATTTTTCTGTATAGACGCATGTTGGCTTCCACTGAAGAGCACAATGGAGAACTAAACTTATTACCTAAGGTTCTGTCCTTTTCTAACATATAGCCCTATCTCTTTTGCGGTCATGTGACAAGAAAGATGGAGCAATACGATAGAAAAGGATAGAACCATCATTAGGTTCTCCATTGTGCTCTAGCCCCCCTAACCACTAGAGTTCTTAATGAGTAATATTACCGAGGTAATATTCCCGTTCTCGGTAACATTACCGAGAAGGTAACGTTAAAATAAATTACACTCGAATTTCCCAATATCGACGAAATCCAGACCAGACGCTTTCCCAATATCGACGAAATTCCTCTTCTCAAATGGCACACCAATTGCCCATGCGTCATATTAATTGCGCATGCGTATTGCACATAAATAATATTTTTTAGCATTTTAAATTGCCCACGAATAGCAACCAATCAGATTTCGAGCGCGCAACTGATGCGCAGTGTATCCAGTGATATTTGAGGTAACTGCAGGTCGATAATGAGAAAGGAATGCGGTCGATATTGGTAGATTGTCGATATTGGGAAGGTCGATATTGGGAGATTCGAGTGTACCTTACAATTTTCGAGAATTTATGAGAATTTATTTTTTTTAATTTTTATCATTTTTTATCATTTTTTATTTTTCATTTCTAGGGGGGGAAAATCCTCCCCTTGGTGCCTTCCCCTAGCTACGATCATGGATTATCGACGGCCCTGAGACTGCTCACTGACTTTCCGTTGGACAAATTCTGCCGTTGGCTGAAATTTGAATCGCGCGCCAAATTTTGACCAATGGCAGCACACATTGGCAATCGGCTAGAGAAATACTGCCT
>CAJFCO010018465.1:86918-99457 GCA_904066015.1 Synergus gifuensis
TACTAATGTTTTGAAGAAAATCAGATTATTAAAAATATGAATTTCAAAAAACTAAGACTTTTGGCGCCACTAAAATAGGGCGGCTTACAGAGCCTCGTTATACAATTCATTCTGTATCTCTTTTGCATTTTTTTTATAAACGTATACATTCTTCTTTTAAATTATCAGTGAGTTTAGTCAATTTAATCTTATTAATTATGAATTATGCACTGCTATGCATATTTCCGTATTTCTTGTTTAAATTTCCCGCCAAGATTTTATATACAAATATGTATACCAATTTACCAATATGGTCGGCTGCCCCCCCCCCGCCACTCAATAAAGTACCTACATCAACCAACACCGCAACCAAGTTACGGAGCGCTCTATTCTTATTCGTTTGTTTTATATTTTTTGATCTATTTCATTGATTTAATGTAATCAATACTGTAATTACAGGAGAAAAACAATCACAACATTGTTTAGGAAATCTAAATCTGAAAGATTCAAGTGTTTAGTAAAGTGTGGACATCAAATAAACAAGTTTCATTTTTTGAGGTTATGTTGCCGGTCATAAAATATGTATATAATTTATATATATGTACCGTATATATACCTCTGTCTGTGAAGAATTAGTATTGTACATATAATTTATCCCATTAAACTAAAGCATGGAGTGCGAACATTGTGGATTCTTCTTAATAAAAAAAAAGCGCTACTGTCGTATGACAGTAAAAAAAGGGAATAAATATTGTGGAGAACACCAAAAATATGAAACTGATATAAAAGAAGAGGTGCAAGGTAAAAAAAGAAGGATAGCTTGCCCTCTGGATTCGACTCAGTAAGAATTTTATTTTTAAATTAATTTTATTTTCTTTAGCTAAATCATATAAAATGTATAAATTATATTTAGCACTTGTTCCGAGGCCAAGCTAGCAAAACATTTAAAGGTTTGCAATGCAAAAACGGACGTGGATTCTTTACCTCCTTACATTGTTCAAGGAATTAATTTGGGGGATGTTTCTATGAAACAACCAACACATGTTCCACTTTCATTAATTGATCAATCAAAGGTGGATGCTTTGATAAATAAAGTCAATTCTGCTTATGGTACGAAATTCCACCTTAAAAAAACTTTTTATAAAATTAAATTTGGTATTAATTATAATATATGACTGACGATAATTTTTGTTTATTTGCAGAGCTTTTGCCAGCGACTCCAGAATTAATTTTAAGCCATAAAGTATTCAAAGAAGAATTAGTGAATCCTAGTTATGGAAATTCGGCGAAGAAACATTTATTTCAAAATGCTTCTTTACTGGCTCATTTAGAAAATGCTAAACTCATTCAGGATAATATCTGTTTTATTGAGTTTGGTGCTGGGAAAGGTGCAACTATAATTTATATAAATAAAAAAAGGATGTATTTAATTTTTAAATATTCTATAAATAGTTTATAATATTTATCCAACATTATTATTTTCTGCATAGGTAAATTAACTTATTGGTTGGCTCAGGTAATAAAAGGACAGACTGGATCGTCGCTTTTACTGATCGATCGTTCAAGTCACAGGCACAAAAGGGATAATAAATTAAAGAGTGAAGACAATTCTCCAAATGTTAAAAGAATACGTGCCGACATAGCAGATTTGAAATTAAATAAACTAGAAGAAATCGGAAAGCTTGGGGTTGTTGGAATAGCTAAACATCTTTGTGGATCTGCAACTGGTAAATTAGCTTTTTTTCTGAATTTCCTTGTTACTGTTTCAGTATTTTTATTATTTTATTAATAACATAATTTTGCATTTTTTAGATTTGACTTTAAGATGTTTAGTATCAGCGAAAGAAGACAATCCCAGTTGCAAAATAAAAGGACTTATTATCGCATTTTGTTGCCACAATCGCTGTGAATATGCTTCTTATGTTGGCAAAAACTATTTGGAATCTTGCGGATTTACATCTGATGAATTCCCGATTCTGTGTAGTGTCGCTACTTGGGCAACTTGTGGTTTTGAAAAAGCTGCAAAAGCTAACAAAGAAGATTCTATCGAAAAGCAGGAACAGATAGCGTAAATAAGAATTGAATCTAAATTACCATTTATATATTACATTTTGCAAAGAAATATATATGTCTGATTCTTAATGCTTGTTTTATTTAGAAAGAATCTTCGGAGTTTCAAGGAACGGGAAGAAATTGGGAGAAGAGTCAAAATGTTATTAAACTGGGGTCGCTTACAATTCCTGAAAAACGCAGGATTTGATTGTCGATTAGTTCATTACACATCGCTGGATATTTCTTTAGAAAATGTTTGCATTATAGCTGAACTACGCAAAGACTAATTATAATAATTACGAGAATAATATTATTTATAAGAGAAATACACCGGAAAGATTTTTTTTCTAAACACATATCTTCTATTTGACTTTATTTTATATTTTTTTCTTTAATAGATATAAATTTTAGGAAAATAATTATTTTTTAAACAAATGTAAGGTTTTGTTGCGCGTGTTACTTCTGCGCTAAAGTGTTGAAACTTTCCTGAATGAACTCACCTTTCATTTCTTCAATGCTTGACGCTTGACGTTCACCCTGCACCCACGTCATGCGTTCACCATTCCGTCCCCTCCAGTTCGATCCGCCCCGCCCAAAACAACTTGAGGAATGTAGCGGTCTCACCAAACATTCTGTAAAATAAATTGAAATCGCTCAGAAAAACGGGAGACTGATGTCTCACTTTATTCTTAGTTTTAAGTTTTTTTAATACAAAAATTTGGTGATTGTTTATAAACAGTGTGGAATACATAAAATCGACTTTTTCTTGAATGGTACGTAACTATGACTACCTTACGTTATCTCATTACATACTCAATTACAACCGTCAGCCACGCTGTACAAATCTTATTTTTTTCAACTTTTTCCTTCAGAGAAAGATGTAAATAAAAGCTTCTTTATATTTATTCAACATAATTATTTTTATAATACCATTTTTTAAAAATCTGTTTTCTTGAATTAAAAGACTGTTTGGTATTTTTACTCTAATGAATGGATCGCCACGCCTTTACCGGCCTAATTAGCTATTTAATGCTTTTTACGTAGTTTCTTTTCTCGAAAGAGGAAGCTTTTATACTGTTTTTGTAGTATTGTCTTTTTCAGTATTCTCTTTAAAAAAAAGATTTTTTTATTTTTCACTTTTTAGGAAGTGAAAAATAAAATTGTTATTGTAATTTAGTCCAATAACTCTAATCTATTATAATTTGTATTAGCAGTCTCTTAAACTCTGTGAACAGTTCAGTTTCTAGATCTGTTTGAGAGCATTTTTACTATGAAGTCTGTTAGTAATAAAATATAAATCATAACAAAAACAAAATCTTGACAAAACTATAAGTTAAATATTTTCCCCTTTCTTTTTTTGCAGAAATAATTAAGTATAAAATGTCCGTTTTAGAAGACCGCACTGAATACCTAAAGTATAATCCTGGTCCGAAACTATATGGGGATTTCACTCCATTTTACGTGGCGATCACTATTTGCTCAGTAATTGGACTCTTTCTCATTATCCTGAACGTTACATTTTGTTGGTGTTCACGTCATCGGAACTATTGGCAAAACAGACACACAGGTGAGTTATTAAATTAATAAATTAATTTTTAGTTTGATTTAATATTCTAACAATTCTTTTAGGAAATCGGTGGATTCAATCTCTGTGGACAGTAACGCCCCACAACACTCCACCACTCGATCTTTCTGAATTGGAACAAGGACCTCAAAATTACGTTTACCACAGACCTCAAGTTGTTCAATATCATCCAGACGAATTGAATGCAGCAGCACCACACCCAGACGAATATATAGAGTTGCACAAACGAGAAAGCGAAATCTAAGTCAGTTAATTTTTGTATTCAATTGCCGTTATACAAATATTTACATATTTTTTTCGTATCCAAAGTATATACGGAAAAATGGGTTTACATGTATTTTGGCCTGCAAGTACAGTTCTTACTTTGTTCATCGTTGGAGTAATAATGATTTTATTAAAGTTTGGCCCGAGAATTTGTAAAACGAGACATGTGCCTTTCCCTTCTGATGAAGAATGGGAGGAAAAGGCATATTCGCGCAAAATTTCAGTTTCAATTGCATAAAAAACTAGCGAGGCTTTCCCGACTGTTGTAAATGTTTTGATAAAAAGATAGCTTCCAGCTTTTGAATCATCTTTCTGAAAATTTCTGATTTTAGTTTTTAAGAAAAGAAATTTTTAGGAAAATGTTTCTGAGGCTGGAAATTTCTACTTGTACTCGTTCAAAGCTTGTCTTTTGTAAAACTTTTTTTCAGTGCCGGATATTATAATATACACTTTTTATAGTATTAGAATTAGACAATTAAAATTTCTAATTAAGGACATATTTTAATGATAAAACTACGACTCGTGTGTACGATTTTGAATCGTCTTATGTAGTTTCAACAAGTCCGTCCAATGGTAGACTCTACATATATTTTTCAGAAATTTATTTTATAAAGACTTTCTTCTACGAATCAGAAATTTTATGATACGAGCTTATGACATTGTTTTGAAAAACAATACTCAAGTATTTGTTAGTCAATAGATGACTAATTTACATATGCATTTTAATTTCATTCAGATTTTACATTCTGTCAAAATTATTCCTGTGAGGAAGTCAATCTAATATTTTAAGTAAAACTGAAGTGGCATTTTACAATTACTTTTAGAAGTAGGATTGCACAGATTTTTAAACCAAACTATACCGAACTGTACCAGATTTCAAAGATTTTTTTTTATATATTTTTTACTTTTGTAAGTGCCTACATAACTGTAACATGTGAATGTGAATTTTAATAAACTGGTATGTACCTTTAATTTGGTTGTGATTATTAAAGGTGTTTCGTTCAATTTCTAACTTCAAAATTCAACTTCCTCATTTTACTCAAGAAATATTGGAATTAAAAAATCTTGTTCGAAATATAATTATGAGTATAGGGCGAAGAAACAATTACTTTTAATATTTTTTATGTAAAAAAAAGAATTCGAAGTCAAGTCTAAAAATTGATTCGTTTCATTATACGTAAAAAGAACTAAAACTAAACATTTTTATGCTCTACACGCATAATTCTATCTGACAAATAAGCATCGCTACAGAGCGAAAAAATTTCCAGGTATTATATTTGTTAAATAAAATGAAGAGATCGAGTTTTGAAGTTAGAACTTAAATCCAATACTTTTAAACTAATCGAGTTCAAACAGAATGTGGAGTTTATAGTATATAATTTTTATTTTTATTGACAACATCGGGTTTGTGTTACAAGTGTAGTAGATACACGTTCGTTTAGTAGATACGTGGATACATTATACAGTTCTTATCATTTTTTAGAATGACAATGTTAGTAAGGAAAATTTCTGCACCAACGTTTTAATTCCTTTTTCAATTCTTCATTGGATTATACGATATCGAAACTAATGGGATTCCGTCTAGTTTTCGCTAACTATATAAAATCTCGAAAAGTAACTGTCTTTATCGCAATAGTATTGTTTCTTTTTATGCTTTTCCATTTTTTTAAATTCACACTTTTTGCCTTAATAACAAAATAGGTAGGTACACTTATGAAGAAGTCACTGGCGGTGACGCCCTCAAAAACTTAACAATTAAAAATGCACAACTTAAGAGTGGCGACAACTTCATCTAACGAGCTTAAACTATCAACTTTAGTATAATTACAAAATGTCTTAGCGAAAATCTCGATCGGTATGCGGATGTACATTATCCAAAATTTTTTCAAAGTAAGTCTCGAGTTTCTATTATTTTTCAACCCGGTTTTTATTTGTCGAATGAGTTTTGTATTTTATTTACGTATGCTTTTCGCTAAGAATGAGAGTCAAAAGTCTATAAGTAGCACTTCTACTATTGAAAATTCGACGAAATCAATCTCTAGTCGTATCGAGCAGGTAAGCATTTTTCTTAACATGCTATGTTACAATGCATTTAAAACATTTAAAGTTCCCCTAAAAAACCTCAAATTTGTCAAGTTTTTCTCTAATGTGTAATCTCAAAATTCCTTTTGATTAAATTTTAAAGAAAGCTGAGGTCTTTTGACGGGGATTTGGTAAACTACACAGAGAAGTGAATTAGGTATGATTAATCTTTAGTAGACATCTAACGATAATGATCGGAAGAGTCGTCATAGAACATAGGTAGCTATTTTACTCTATAGTAATAGATTTTATTTTAATGATGATATGGCATAAGTGATTTATAGACTGAGGACTGGTGTTCCAAATACACCAAACTACTTGCATTGACTGACTCTTTTTAATTTTTGACTCTTTATCTCGATTTTGGCTTAACTGAAACAAATCGTTTTTTTCTTGTGTCGTGAAGAGAACTTTTGATACTAACTCTTTGAAAAAGACACTTCTCAATTAATTATATACCGTACATTTCTAACGATAATCGAATATTTATGGAAGATCGCAAAACGTTTGATACATTCAACTTGAATTTGATTTTCCTGCTCAACGGCGTTGCTTGCTCGTAGGTTAAAACGTGTCTAAATTAAAAGCAAATTGTCGAACGATGATTTAATCAAAAAATACTGAAGGAAAATCTTGCAATCTTCAGAATCAGTTTGCATCTTGCAACCTTTGCATCTTCTTAAACGATAATTAAATTGTTATTGAAATGAAAGCTATCAAACCGGAGTTAGGACTTGATATGGTAAAAAGACTACTTGATATAGTACTATTCTATTTCAGAAACTTGTCGGTCAACTTTCACCTTTACTCAAATTCTCTTTAATTTTTCTAGATCTAGTTTTCCTCGGATCAGGTTTAATTCTCTAGGAATTTATAGAAATTTTCTTAAAATTGACCGACATGATTTATCAAATAGATGTAAAATTTCTCTGACGATTTTTCTAACATTGCATTTAATCAATTCACCGCATATTTTAATGATTTTCTACGTATATTTTCAGAAGATGAAACGATAAACCATGCTGGGAACTGGAACGTTTGCTCTTATTGGAAAGTTGTGAATTGACGTCGCCTTTGAGCTCACAATCAGAGGATATTAAATAGAAATGAACAAGAGGCGAGTTGTACCAAAAATGGAAGCAATCCTCAGACTCTTGTTGCTCTCGATATTGACGACGATCGTTTAAGAACGATGAGATTAAGCGCAATGGTAATTGAAACGTTTTTATCCTCGGGGGTAGAAAGACAAGTGGGTGTCTGTGACAGAAGTTCTTTTTGCGTTGATGATCTTTCTGTGGATAGGCGTACGTCTGGTTTTTGAGTTTTTTCTTCAACTTTGCAGTCGGATGATCAATTAATATTACACTGAGAAAACAGCAGGATCTGATTTCATTTTTCGTTGTGAAAGATAATCGCCGTCAACGGGATGTGAAACGACGATTCTATCAAGGAGTTTTACTGCTTGCCTGGTTTTTGTTTGCTCGATCGATCACCTGGATCAAAGAAAAATGTCATTAGTTGTTGATGGATTTTTTATTCCTTACTTTCAACTTAAAAATTCAGAAACATGGAAATTGGAACATCTGTCTGCAGTTTAATTCTTCTGATAAATTAGCTGTTGAAATTATATCTCATTTAAAATTTAAAACCTTCCAGATTTTTAGGTCACTTCTTGATTATAAAGGCTAAATTTCTCTCTGTAATACATATTCTTTTATTTCATTTTCTTTTCACATTTAATTCGGAAATGAGATTCACAGAGATAAATTGTAAAAATAAAAACCTATAAAGGACTCAAAGAATTCAAAGAAAGTATGTCACCGCTAATTTCTACTACTGAATATTTAATTTAAAATCAAAGAAATTTAACTGATTCTGGTTTGGTACAAGTGTCTAATTATTTTGAGTATATTTTCTGAATAGTATTTTCTTTTTCGTTGGAAAAAATTCTACAAGACTACATAAATATTATTTTGATGCTGATGACATTGTTTAAGGATGTTGGAATCAAGTTTTAATGTAGAAATTCGATTTATATATTTAGAGGGAAAAAATCCTAGTTTTTATACTATTTAGTAAAATGAAATGAAGGTGCTTTGAAGATAAATTTTGAATGCTTCGTTTTATGCAAAAAGTATTAAAATTCATTTTTTTTCGCTCTATAGCTATACTTCTGTTTTCAAAAAGAGTAGTCTACAGAGCGAAAATATATCTAATTATAATACGTGTTAATTAAAATGAAGAAATCAAATTTTTGAGTTAACACTTGTGTCCAACATCCTTAAATTTAATAAAACACTATTTACCTTTAGTTTTCTTGGCATTAGTCTCAGGTTTACACCTCTTCGTCAAGCGACGCGTCTTTTCACATGAGGGATCGCTATTAGCCTTCAAAGAATCCATTCTTGCCATCAATTGGTTGACACAACCGCTCCAAGAGCCTTTTTCATACCGGCAAGCTGCGCTCCCCGCCACGCATATAATCAAATCACAATGAATTTCGTTATCATAATTCCTCACTTTAAATAACTAAAAATCCCTTTGAAAAATAGTAATTATTATTGAAAAGCTCGAAAAAATGATCAATGAGTTGATTATTGATTCAAATTTAAGTTTCCTCAAAGTCAAAAGTATTGCAAGGACTCCACATTAACTACGATGGACTTTACTATAATAATTTATATTTTAATTTATCAAAGTAGCAGACTACACAAACTATGATAAAAAAAAAGTAACTACTTGATTTAAATTTTATTAAATTCAGGAGATATGGGCTCCATCTTTAAAAGAATGAGGTGCTCAAGTAAAAAAGATGATGCTTAATTTAATTAAAATTTGCAATATATGATTTAATAAAAAAAATCTCTACCTTTTTTGCATTTCTTCTGAATGGTCTTAGTCTGTTCACAGGTTTTGTCTCCCTTCTTCAGACTGAGAGTCCGTGTTCGCGTATTAGTCTTGGCATCACATTCTGACCATTGACCTTTGGAATATCTGCACGAGGTCGTGCTGCCAGATCCTGCTAAAGCGGAAGTGGTGTCATATGTGTATAATCTGTACTTTTACAACTGCCCAGATTATGAGCTTTATTGTCAACATTATCCGATATAACTACTCACAGTAGAAAGAAGAACTCAGAAAACAGGATTACAATTTTTATATTATTTATATATTTTATTTTTTATATATATTTTTACAACGCATATGACAAGATATTTAATATAAATCTGTATTATAGTTTTTTAAATAAATTTATGGAATAAATTTAAGGGCATTACGTTCAAGTTTTATGCTCAAAATTCGATTTCCTCATTTTACTCGACAAAATATTATAATTAACCATAATTTTTCTCTGTAACCATACTTCTATTTCGAAAAAGAATATATTTACAAAGCGAAAATATATATATATATATATATATAATTCTAATATTTGTTGATTAAAATGAAGAGATTGAATTTTGGGGTAAAAACTTGGATTTAAAACCCTTAAGAAAAGAAAGAAAACACTTTGAACGTTTCCAATTTCATCAACTGAGCTTTGATTTGAATTTAAACAATCTGATATTTAAATATGACTAAAAAAATTAATATTAAAGTTTAAAAGTCTGCTGCACAAAGTTTATAACTTGATTGGAGATTCAAGTAATCAGGATTTTAGTATTTTTAATATCTGCAATAAAGTCAAGCTACTGGAATTCACTATAATTTTTCTCTTGATGAGATTTAAAAAATTTTTAACTTTTTTATTGAAAGTGTTGGAAATTCTGTCCAGTAATAATGTTTAAAGTAGACTAACGGGCTTAGACTTTAATTAATTAAATCAATTCCTACCACGTTGAGTATTGGTAGCACGAACTGTCCGAACAAGAACTTCCTTGTCATCTTCTTCCCACAGATCAGATTCCGCGGTTGCTGTGGTGATCATTATCGACAGAACGAGTCCCACTATAACCAAACTCCACCACAGCTTCATTATGAATTTTGCTGTAACAGAAAATATAAATATGTATCTATCTGGTACCATTATTACACTAAAAATATATTTTATTCTAAACTATACATCACTAGTGAGCCAGTGAAAATTGGGTTCCTGAACCATATTAGTGAAATCCATTACTAAAATTTAATTCAGTGACTTATTTTTCACTGGTTCAAATACAAAGGATTATCGTTTCAATACAAAAATTTTGACGATTGCGATCCTTTTTTTTTTTTTTTCGTTTTTCAATATTTTCTGAATAAATATTATATAATAGTAGATCACACAACTCTCAGAGAAATATAAATAAACTTATTGTTAGTCCTCGAATAGTCTAATTTAGATTTTTTGATGATTTATTTTTCACTTTAGGAGCGTCTTTCAAAAAATGTTTTAATTGATCATTACAATAGAATTTTTCATTTGAGGGATTCAAAGTAGTTTTTCCATTGAGTATGACTTAATTAAAACCCAATTAGGTCGACTATTTTTCCTTACAAAGAAAATCACGATGAACACAATTTTTATGAGAAATTGGCTTCCAGTTTCAATTAAACCACTTATTAGGGCTCGATTTCTTTAAATTTCTAAAACAAACCGAGATAGCCTAGAGTAATTAATTATTATTCAAAAACATTATTAATTTATATTTTAGAGCAGAAAAAACAGATACTTAAACTATACTTTAAATAAAGTAAAAAAATACATATAAAAAATAAAGTTGACTCTAGTTCATTCTGAAGTTGAAGTGAATAATGAATTGGTTGGAAGAAAGAATAATTAATCAAAACGTGATCCTCTTCTACTATTCCATTTTTCACTTCTTTTTGTTGTGTCCTACTTTACTCTTTGTTTCAGAATTAACTTTCTTCTTAATAATAATGACACATAGGGATTTTTAATTTTCCATTGGAAATTATGCTACTTTCTGTTTAGCAGTATTGTAACTTTGGAGCTTCAAAGTCGACCTGTACTTTTTAAAAAAATAATCACATTTTATTATCTCAGGCGGAAAAGCCCCTAGGGTATCCGAAGAATAAGGGACAAAAGAACCCAGCAGAAAACTATTTGAAGTTCATTTGAAAAACTAAAAAGAACTAACTTATTGGTATCTAATTAAATAAAATTTAATTATGTTTTCATCAATCTTGGAAGAAATTCAGCATGATTATTTTTATTCACTTCCTTAATTTTATATCTCTCTCTTCCAAGACTCTTTTCATTCTTAAATCACATACTCAAAAATAATTCGGACAAGATATCAAAATCAGATTCTGAGGTCATCTAAACTGGTCCAATCCAAGCTTTGTAAGCATTATCCTCGGGACAATGAGGGACGTTTGTATTCCTTATCATTCACAAAAAATGCCATTTTATTTGAAAAGACTCCTAACAATCTTTTCAGAGAAGAAATGATATCGGGACGTTTTTAACCAAACTCTAAAGAAAGGAGAAATGAATAAAAAGAAAAGAAGAAGCAAGATTTTAATTAATAGAGAAGTGCAGAGGCGGTTCAGGATTGTACTGACAATGTATAACTCGTACTGACTAAAACTCTATCCAAGGCCGAGTTACGCCAATTTCAACCTTGGAAATTCTATTATGTATACTTAATGCTTATCTCCTTATTAGCTTGGAAAATTTCTATTTTGGTGTCTCTGACGAAATTTCGAGAAAATTACAATAAAGTTACAGAGAAGTTAAACTATTTCAGCTGTTTCTAAATTCCTCTTCCAAAATGATCAACCCCTCGTTGTTTCTTAAAAATACATGTCTGCGAAACTGAGTCGCTCTACAATTATAATTACATTCATTTAGGATTCATTTGAGAAATTAGAGAACTAATTTTGAGCAGTATTATAATCTCAACTCGCGACAATATGAAGCTAAAAAAAAGCTAAAGATTTAAAATATTTTAATGGAATATCCTCTGATGAGACAAGCATGAAAAGTATCCTTCCAATTAATATTTCTTTTTCTTCTCCAATTAATGAAGAGACAATAGAAAACCGAAGAGTCCATTTTCTCGAAATAATGAGTCACATTCGCGACTTAAGTACAGGATCAACTAGTGCGGAAATAGAACACAAACGATTATGAGGTCGTAAACGAGGTCGCGAACGATAAAGTTGTCATTTCAATACAGAAGACAGACCATCCCCTTTTCTCTATTTAGCTCTATGTCTCTCGCCAGATACACATGGTTTGGAATCTGTGCTTTTATAGCTCTATTATTTTATCTTCACTTTTCTCTCGGGCTACTTGACAATTTGTCGTTCTCATCTTTTTCTCATTTCTCTTTTCCTTGTTCCCTTTTCTTCAGCTTCCAGTTATTATAACTTCGTTCCACTATACAGAGGTAATTATTCTGAAAGGGCGACGCTTTTATTAAATCTCTTATTATCCCCTCGTTAACGCCTTTCTTCTTTACATTAGGTCTGAGCTTTCTTCTCGAAATAATATTCTAACTCTCTTGATGGGAAAACAAAATTCCGACAGTTTCAAGTAGTTATTCATCTTTTTTAAAAAGCTGAAATTGATGACATTGAGGATTTTGGATCTAAAAATATTCTCCATGTTACTTAACAAATATTA
>CAJFCO010018465.1:104457-159182 GCA_904066015.1 Synergus gifuensis
TATTTTTTTTTTAAATTGACAAAATGACTTCGTTCTGGGCATATTTTAAACTTTCAAACTTTTGGCCTGTACTTACTGTAGTTTCGAGTACTGAGGAATTTTAATAATTTTTAGACTTAGTGAACTTTTGAATTCAGTATAAGCTAAACTCATTTCAATGAACTGATATATAACAATGGTTTTTTTTTCTTTACAGTGCAGTATGTTCTCGTCGTTTATCCGAGTTTCGAATAAAGAATTCTTTATTTCCTGAGAGAAAAGGGGGCTTGGAAATAAGCTTTTGACCCGGTAGCCCCTATGTTACATTTTGGATGGACAAGCCATTGTTTAGTCTTTTGTATTGTACTTAAACCCTTTCACAGTGCCCTCGTGGCAGAGCCTTGGGTGGTCGACGAGACAAGCCAGAGTCTGGCTCACTGAAATCGTTCTCGTTGGTACAACAACGACAAAGTCAGATATAATGTGTTGGATATAGACCAATGCACCATGGCTGCACTTGCAACAAGCAACTTATAAGCAAAGAGTCAAGTAGGGGGAGGACGTTGCTCCGTCGAGATATTTTGTTAACTCGCTTACTTCTATAGGAACGAACGATACAGTGTAAATAGTTCCTCAGGCTTAGCCATAAGTTAACCTTTCAACTTTTAACATTAGAGACTATTATATGTCATATGATGTCTACATCAGTTCATTCCTGTGTGTATTCAGCTTTCCAAAGAGAAAAAGGGCTTTCATTCATTTTAGCCGACCAACCATTTCTGCAAAGCCAATAAAAAAATTATTAATTGCCATACAAGTTGACTGAATAGGTTCTACCATACAATACAGAGGCTTCTAATTGCTCCCTAACGCTAGGAGAAGTTTACAAAGTGGATTTAAAAAATAGTATCTACAAATTCAAACTGTCCGTTTCAGTGTTGGATAGTAACTAGTTAGAAGTAATAAAGTTATTGAAAATTTCACAAACGCTAAATGTTCCCAAAAGAGAGGAAAAATTAATTTCAATTGATTTTCAACAGAATAGTTGAATGTTCAACCTAAAAAGTGAATTTTTTCAATATTTCAAGATAAGAAATTCTTTGAGTATGTCAATAC
This sequence comes from Synergus gifuensis, assembly GCA_904066015.1. Lineage (NCBI taxonomy): Eukaryota > Metazoa > Arthropoda > Insecta > Hymenoptera > Cynipidae > Synergus > Synergus gifuensis. The sequence goes on from CAJFCO010018465.1 coordinate 105,553, forward strand.
AGAAAGTGGAAGAGGCCGAAAGGACACTTGAAACCAAATACCTTTTCTTACAATTATATCTAATTCAAACACGTGGAAGTTTTTAGTTTGAAAAGGTATTCTTCATTCTTCTACACTTTAAGGGTCTTCTGTTTATCTTAAGCTTAAACTTAAGTATGGTAACACACGGATGATTCTATCTAAATCCAAACGATCTCGCTCATAAGTAAACCTCATATATAACCAATCTCAGGCCATTCTCAGGGTCGAGATAGATGACGTAAAAACTTATTTTCTCGTTTCAACTTATGAATGTCTTCAAATACCTTATCCACGACCCATATTTTGAAATTGGTACTTTATAAGGGAAATATCTTATATTCTATGTGGTCATTACCTTTATTCATATTCTGCAACCTTAAAGAAAAAAGTAATCCTGAGATTTTTCCTCGCATCATCAAAAGAAGTAGGCTTCACAGCATTTCAGGAGAGAAAAAAGAGGAGTTTTAAAAAAAAGAGATAAAAACAGGGAAATAGGGGAAAGATTGTAAAGTCTGAAAGAGAGTTTCAAAGTACGAGAACGATCTTCCCTTGAATCAAATTTGTAAGTTGATTATATTGAAAATTCTAATCCAATAAAAGAATTAATTTACGAGAAAAAAAATTTTTAAATGTCGAGTATGGTCTCAAATTGTGGAAATAGCACCTTGACATTGTTAAGGCACTACAATTAAATTCAAAGGGTACAAAAGGACCTTGGCTGAGGAATATAACTTTGTTAAAAGAATGCCTTTTGTCACCCTGGAATAATATAATATGCCAATTAGGAAAATTGTCTTGGTGTTCTCGAAAAAATATACTGCACTACCTAGCACACGTTTGCATGAAAAAATTTTATTTAATTAGAGGTGCTCTACGTGTGACTAAGGTGCAGAAAGCTATTTTTAAAATTATCTCTTTTCTTTTCTTCTCTGTCTTTTTTTCCTCGCTTGCAGATGCGCTTTCGTAAAAGCTTGTAAAGTAAGTGCTGGTGTATATCAACTCCGCTTGTTACAGTAATGAAGAGATGTTATTTTTCAAGAAAGTATCTAATCCACGTGCTTTTTTCAACAAATGAGTTAACTCCGTTCTTCTTACAACTCTCTTATTTTGAATCTCATTCGTTAATCACCAATTAGATAAAAATAAAAATAAATAGAAATATAGGAATAAGAAAATATTGCAGAAGAAAAAATTGAAGAATTTTTCTGAAGGATCTTTTCTCGAGTCCACCAAATGGGTAAAAGTTACATCAGTTAATTGAAACTAAAAAGGAAACTGAACCTGCAGTAATAAAAAAAATGAATATGAATCACAATTGACAAAAGTACAATTATTGATCTTTTAAAAAATTTTGGAGAAAAGTACGAAGTTCGTTATCAAGATTAATATTACTATCCACGAAAATAGGTTTCAATTTATCAGAGCGCTTATCACAGAATCTGAAAAGAGATTGATACTTGGAGGTCTTGTGCACTGATACGTGCCATTTATTCCGATAAAACTCGTGGCTTCTCTTTGAGTCGAAATATTGTAGCCAAAGGGGCAAAGGGACCCTTGATGTTGAAATATCATTTTCCTTCAACCATCAAAAAAATATTGGAATGAAAGTCTTTCAATCTTTAGTTCGACAAATATGAATAATATGATTTTTAAATCAGGTGTACTCCATAGAGGTTTAAAAAGATTGATAATAATCATTTTAATACGAATATGTCATTTTATTCTAGACAAAAATCTTTTACCTCCACTAAACCCTGAAGAGGATACTGTAAGAATATTTTTCTTATATGGTTTTTTTTTAAAAAAAATGTAGTTTGACAATGCCAAGGTCGGTGTTTGAGAGAGAACCAGATCCCTCTGCGATATATTTATAGCTGGACGATTGTTATGCCTACATTTAAATAAGTGTAGGGTTATGTAGAAAGAAGAGGGAGCTTCATGGTTCAACTACAGATGATTAAGACAGTTTAAACTTTCGAGGGTGACAGTAGCACTATACACGTGTTTAATTTCACTCTGTATCCCATAAGGCTCAGAATTCTCCTTAGGAATTCCAGATACAAAATGTTATTCTGAAATTGCCTCTTAAGATTTCATTTAAATGAGCAACCACAAAAAGTTTAATTTTATCAAAGAATAAAATTTCTGATCTATTCCCCGTTTATAAACATTTATTTCCGTCATTTAAAAAATATTTTCTGATAAATACTTAAAAAATCCCATCAAAAAGAAAATTTAGGGACACTTCTTGGTTTACAGCCTGAACTCTTAATCAATTTACGAGCTTTCTTAATTAATACAATGATATAATTTCTGATCTAGCTTCCCTGTTCATATACAATTATACAATCAAGCCATATTTGACCAAATTTCCATATCTGACATCCCACACTAAGACAATATTGCTTTGTATACAATAAATGTTTGACTGGCTTGTAATTAACAAATATTCTCCAATTCTAACGTTGTTTGGACATTTGTCTAGAAGTATAAATAACGAGAACATAAATAAGAAAATTTAAAAATTTTAAAATTCTGGAGAAAATAAATAAGAAGAAAATTGTAGAAAGTATGGTTTAAATTTTCTCCTGCTCGACTGTCTGTTTCTAATCATGCTAATTAAATTTGTCATTTGATAATTTTGAAGCGATCAAGGTAGTAAATTACAACCAGTCAATCCAATCATTCTCATTCCTATCATATTGGTTCACGAGTGGATTAAATTTAACGAGTCATGGCCTGACTAGTCAGCCCTTGTGAAGCTCTTCATCAGAAAATCGACTTCTATTAATATAGAATGAATATCAAAAACGAATTTATTCTCGCCATGCTGTAAGTATAATGAAGATCCAAGGCTACGAAGCTTGAACTTCGGTTGTGATGGAGTCAATAAGAGAAGCAGATTCAGAAAATGAAAATAATGACGTGGTGAAGGATGATTAAAATTTGGGAAAATAGAATTTTCGGGAGTCTAATTTTTGGGAAAAGGAACTTTCAGTTCCAGAATTTATATCCGAAGTTTAAACCTTGAAAATTGAGAGAAATTGTTAAATTCTGGGCTTGAAAATTTAAAAATATCTCGGAAAGTTGCAAAATGAAGCAAAAAAAAATCGTTAGACAATTAAAATTAAATAACGATTGTACTTTTGAAAGTCGTTACTTTATAAAGAATTAACCTTTGGCTTTTCGATGCTTGTTCATCACAGTATAGGTTAAATGCGAGTCCCTGAACGCAATTACAGGAAATCTCGAAATTTCGACTGAAGTTCACCGCATTGGATTTGTACCATTATACCAAATGTATAGTCACGGTAGCATTCTTCGTGCTCAGTGGTTTAAGATGGAAACCCTTTACTCTTCGGATCAGCAAACCGTACCACACCAAATGCGGTGTTATTTTCTCCTGTTATTATAGGGATTATAATGTATACTTTGCGACGGGTATGGATTGGATCTCTGAAGGACCGGATAAACCCAGGGATTCACTCTGAAGTGGATAAATATCCCAGGGACCCGAGAAGCAAGAAAAATAAAGAACAGAGCAGATGGAGAAACACTGAAAACGAAAAAAAAAAATTTTAATTTAAATGAAAATTCGAATATTAATAAAATGATCTCTCCATTTTTCAAATTTCTGGAGGGACTTCAAGTAAGAATACATAGGATTTAAATCTGAAGAGGAAGATTGAAATACAGACTTCATAGCACAAAATGCTCTCGAAGAAAGAGAAATTGGGGGATTTTTTCACGATAATAAGGAAATAAATTCTTTTGAATAAAACTAATACAGATACTATATTGAATTCAATTTCTGAATTTACCATAAGCGTCTGCACTTTAGGTACTTTAGGTAGAAGTAGAAATTTATCTTTATGGATTTTATCTTAAAGAACGGTTTGCCTTAAGGCTGTCGCTCACCCGCATCTGAGACCAGGGCGATTATCATAAATAAATTTGACCACTAACGACACCGGAAGTAACCTAAATAACGATTTGTAGCTTCTAAACTTAGAATCCTTTCAAATATAGTGCTTTTAAATTTGGAACCCTGCGAAATTGCGATATTATAAATTTGAAAAGTCTATTTTGTTCACAGAAGTACAAATAAAAGTTTCTTGTTCTCCTCGAATTTCCATCGAAGCGTTTATTGAAGCTATGCGACCTGTATTCACAAGAAGCAACTTGAAAGCACTATGGAACTTATCTTCGAGTTGAATAAATACTCAATGGGTTCGTATTCGACAAATTTTACTATTTTCTGTTCTTTTCTGTAATGCCCAACTCTCTGCGGATTCACTGCCAGATGAAAAATTCGTTATCATCGGTAAACCTTCTTTTATCAATTCAATCTTGAAAAGTAACTTAATTTCTTTATTTCTTTTCTTACAAGAAAAAAATAAATAAAATAAAAGGTAATTTAATTATCTGATAACATTGAGATTTGATTAAATAAATTGCATATCTACAAAAATAAAACGACTAAATATTTCAATTATTTAATCTTTTTAATAATTTCTCTCTTTTAATTAAACTGGAAAGTTCTCATCTTTATCGAGATAAAAAGGCAAATTTAAGTACTCTCTCTCCCATTTTATTAAATACGATAGCTTTTAGTGCAAGCGACATAAAGATATGGTTCGCTTTCATGATACCTATCGATTCTATGAAAAGGGATTATGATAGCTTTGACAGAATATTATTACAAAGTTTACAGATTATCAAAAAATCAAGCCGCGATACGATTTGCCGATATTCTTTTAGAAGTTAAAGGGAATTTACTCCATTTTTTAATTAAGAATGGGACTTTTAAAAATCCATAAATGTTACAGAAGTTTCTATTAAATAGGTTCATTATTTATATCAGAGAAAAAGTAATAATCTGTTTTAATTATTATTTATTCAACAAATTTACTCTAAAAATAAACGATATCTTTTAAAAACAAAGTTGGATAATATTGTAATTAGTCTGGATTGAAAAGTATAGTAAAAATGTTAAGTATAGGGATTCTAAATTAATTATTTCATTATCGTAATCGCAAAGAAATGCATTCTTTCTGCCAGTGAAACGTATAATGATAAAGAGTCTGAAAAAAGAGACTAAACTATGCAACACGAAACAGGATAAGTTGAAATACGATTTGCTGTTCCTTTTTTTTTCGATAAGAAGCATTGTGCCTACTAAAAAAACATCCGTTGGCATACTTTCGGGAAGATTAGAATCACTTCATAATTTAAAAATTGTAAAAACAAATATTTCCAGAAAAAAGGACAAAATAACCAAACGAATAAAAGTAATAGTCTTGAAATGAAATTCTTGATTTTTCTAAGTGTATCTATTACAATAGTTGAGTTCTTGCTTTTATTCAGCTAATGGTTTTCCTTTACCCCGAGGATTTACAACTACCATTTTTAAAAAAAAGTACTCGGGAAAGGATTATCAGAGTTTCAGTAACATCATTGGAATTCAAAATACTTGTTCTCTGATTGAAAAAAAATAATTTGTAAAGTATATTAGGAATTATCTATCTTTTATAATTATCTGAGAGTCATAAATCATTGATTTAAAAAAAGGGAGAGTTTTGCTTCGAATTTTAACAAAATTCAAAATTTAAGTGCTTCGAATTCAAAAACGCTCAAATTGTAAGTAGGTACATTCAAATTTACCCAATATATTAAACAACGAAAAAAAATAGAACTGACATAATTTATCAATGTAAAACACAACGAGATTTGTTGTACGAAATTTGGTTTGGCATTTAAATTAATGCTAAATGGATAAAGCCGGGTTTTTTTCCTTTCTCGAAAAAAAAGTCTAAAATTTAACTAAAACATCTAACGCAAAATAAATTTGGAGATTCGGGTTTGCAGACGCATACCCCAGGACTCCCTATCAGTCGTGAGCTTTCTTTCCCTAGGGTATTGGGATTCTTTGAGGAGGGCAGAAAATGCAACAAAATCACCAATAACAAATCACTCTACTTCCTGGTGGTTTGCCCGGTGCGGGGCGGGTCTCCGGGCGGAAAATCAATGAAAACAGCACCGTAGGAAACGAGGAACGCGGTCCGGAGATTCTACGACAAAGCAGCTTGCATCTTCTCTCCCGGACCGAAGGGGCAAAAAATCCCTTGGTCTCTCAGAGTTTTTTGGCGGTCCGCTCGCGAGACATGGAACTTGGAGCGCGGCTAAGATTTGAAAAACCGTGCGTAGAACATAGAAGTACGTGATTTTGAATACGTACCTCGCGCGCTTTAGTAGATTAAGAGCCGAAAGTTGAGGTTTGAGGCAGATAAGAGGCCAGAGGCGAACCGATCACTGATGCAAAAGGAAGGCGAGAGGCGACTGGCGCTGACTTTCCAGGAGCAATTCGATGCTCGCCTGTGTTATTGCTGGTTGAGAATGTTGAGAGTTGAGATGAGGGAGTTATGATGGTGTGGTAGTGGTGGCGTCGACGGTGATGGTGCACGACTTGTGCAACGCGGCTGCGCTAGCTGGATTCAGACGATTCAGACAAAGTTGAGAACTGAGACCTGTACGAAGTTGAGATTCAACTCACTTCAAATCCAACATCCGATTTACGATTTAGGTGACGAATGTCAAGCTCTCCTCAGTTTTTCCTTCCTTCTAAAATTATAAAAATACGTTAATAAAGCGTTTTTTGACAAATTTATTATTTTACGTAAACACATTTATTGGATAAATCGATACTATTTATACTTATCAGAGATAATAAAGACTATGTACCTTTCCATAAGAAACTAGCTCTCAAATTTATGAATTATGAACTAAATGCTTGAATTTTCAACCAAGAAAATCAATTTTTATTAAAAAATGAAATAATTTAATCTTCAGACAAAAAATTCATTTTCAAGTATTATAAATATTTAAATTTTTAAACAAATTAATGGATTTTCAGCGGAGTAGGTGAATTTTCTTAAGGTGTTTATTGATTCAGTCTGTAATGTAAAACGAGAAAAAAGAGGTATCTTGAAATATTTACCTGAAGATCACAAAAGAGAATCTGAAAAAGAAAAGTACTTAAAATACAATAAAAGAAAAATTTGAAGTAAAGTGGTCATTTACTCCCAGATGATTTAATTTGCTTTCTATAGCAGGCTTGTTAATGACATTAAAGGTAATGAGTAACGAACCAGTGCCATGCCAAATTGGTTCTTTAATTCAAACCTCTTCTGAGACCATTGGCCTTCTTCAGTTTAACTCACATCATTTTCCTTATTTCAAACTAAACCAATGCGATTCTACGAATACTTGTAGAATGTTGTGCCTTTCTTTATGGTGACAAGACTCGATTAAAGGTCGCATTACCCAACGTTCTTCGATCTTCTCAGAACCTATCAAATCTCCTTTGAACGAGACAAATGTGAAAACGTTCACTTCTTTCCTTAATTGCTACTGAGGGCGGAAGGCATTTAATTATCAATTCCAGTCTCGTAAATTTACCGGTCATGTTATTTTTTCCAATCTTCTACCTTCAACATCAAAAAGAACATCTGTCATTTTATTTTTAATAATACGTTCTTAATTTAAACAAACTTTGAACCTTTTTAAAAATTATTTTAGATAGTCTTAATATTTGAAAATATTTTATTGAAAAGTACCAAGGGGTTGATCATTTTTGAAATCTGGAGTACACTTGTGTGCAATCAAAATTCGAGTGATCAATCCCTCAGAAAGTACCAATATTAAAAAAATTTAGAGATAAATAAATACATTGGCTTTAAACATTTGTTGATTGTAAATAAAAAAGCTGATTCTTATAAAAGGGAGATTGAAGTTCAGCCAGTTTTTCACACCTAGGCTTAGCTTAGCTCAATTGCCAGCTCAAGTAGCTGTTGTTCACACTTTCAGTTCTATATAGAGATCATCCAGTAGTCTGTAGCTAAACGTGCACTCCGTTAAAAATCTACGACATTAGCATCTACATATTACATGTAGAGAAGGTTGTTGAACCAACGAGAATGAGTCGTGAAGACCATTTAACCCTTGAACTTCCCCTATATAACACTTCTATTTGTGAAGAGATAAGTTTAATTTTAATTAATCATCACTTTCCATGTTAAACTGGCGCTTGCGTGTTGATGAAATCAACCACGGTTTAATTAGCACAGCATCCCTGGTGTAAAACAAATCTCGAAATTAAAAGAAGCTGCGTCGTTATTATCCTGTTATAGTCTCTGGGGAAAATGTACGTTTTGATTAAGACCAAATTACATTTTATTGCCCTTAAAAACTTCACTATTCCATTGAAATATTTCCAGAAAAATCATTTATAAAATGATAATAAGGTAGAGTAAGGCTTGCATAAAATGGGATTTAAAATTTCAGTTTCAACAGAAAAGTGACGATTTTATATTCTGAAAGTTAAAATCAAATCAAACCGGCATCATCTTCTCAACTCCGGATTACTTAAACAACTCGAGGATATTATCCACTTTGCGATCTTCCGCTTTTTTTTTGCCATCAGAGTAAAGTTCTACGACCTCGTTTTGCATCATCCATACAAAATGAGGCATTAATGCGTCGGTAGTCATCGCTCTATTTTCTCAAGATTATGATAAACATTTATCGATCGCTCAATAAGATTTCAACCATGGAGATAAAAAGCACTTTGCGTACACATTGTGGTCCTCTCTAGGTTACTGGGTATGATAAAAGTTCTAATAATAAGAGCCACGCGGTCATACGAACATTGTGCTTGATGCGCAACAGCTGTTAAGAGCGATACTCTCGCTCGGTGAAGGAAATCCCGGTTCCATTTAACACAATTACAGGGGAATCATGTCCACCAAGTTGGATAACATCCCTCATTCCCTCGCTGACTAAGCCGTAACTAACCTGACTGACGCAGAACCTAACGCTCCTTTTATTTCGGCTTCAAACCAGTGTGTAAGCTTGTACACAATCACATTTGCTCTACACTTGAATCGAATGTCTGTCCAGTAATTGCGAAGGAAATGAGATCAAGTTTAAGTGATTGCGAACATCACCCAAAGAGGGTAGACACACATGATCAACTGGCAAAACGTATTCCACTATACGTTCTCCAAAATTCAAAGGTGAACCTGCAAAAAAATTGTTCAAAATTTATGAATAAAATATCAAAAGTTCGATATTTTATTCTGAACCTCACAATATTATATTGAAGAAAAAATATAACCAGTAAAAATTTAGGTACTGGTTTCACTGGTACAAAATTATAATGCTTTTTTCGACTGAAAAGGGAGAAAAATACGGAAAAAAAATCGAATATGATCTTTGAAATGACTAGGATAAAATTTTAACTGAAAAGTTTGAAAGAAACTGAAAACAACTCCACGAGGAAGAATGAGAAGATCAGTTGTTTACGATTGCCTTCAAAAATAAACATTTATTTCAAAATTAATGCTTATGAGCTGTATCCTAAAATCTAAGATTTCTACCTACACGTCGAAAGTGTTTCTTTAGTAGGTATATTAATATTTAACCTCAAGCGCTTTCTCTTAAGTTGTGTACAAGTTTGTGTAGTACCTTAATGGACTGCAATAGCAAAGACAGTTGCTCTTTGCTTTTATTATTTACTATGACATGATTTTCGAACGATTATATACATTAGAAATGAGGTTTATTCACACAGATCTACTCGATGCATTTGCGTTGATTGAAGATCTCAAATTATTCTTAAAACTGAAATTCAAAATTTCTATTTATATATTATGTATATAAATATATAATTAAATGTATAATTATTGTGGATAACATAAGGAGAGGTAATGCAGTAGGAAAGATGAGAACTTTCTGGGAGATCAGCGTTTTTGTCAGAAAACTCTGAGCAATAATTTGTGTAAAATTCCCGTAACAGAAACCTCTCCTTATGTTACTTCATGATAATTATATTAGTCGACGGAGAACTTGAAGACTTCCGCATCGATTAGATCGAGAGTGAATTAACTTTAAAATGGTAGTACCTTAAATGTCGATATCACATTCATGGTAAGTGCTGTTAGGTCTATAACATTAAGTAAGACGAACCTCAACAGCTTCTTTTGCGGATTGTACCAGTTCCTCAAAAGAAGTATCCAAACATTGTCGCAGTTCCATGTAACTAACGACGAGTACGCTTTGTTCGTCTCGAGACATCAGACAAATCTGAAATGAAAAAAAGGACAAATTAAAATTAGCATAAACAAAATTTTGTATAATTTTCTGGAAGAATAGAAAACTACCTTATCATGAGATCCTGAATCAAGTTTATTCATGCAAGATACGACGTGAGCCATATCCAACCAAGGCCTTCCGTCATCAGTGACTTGGTGAAAAACGTAGTCCCTGAATAATTTGAGCATGTATCGATCTCCAGTCTCAGCCCACGTGGGTTCCATATTAAATTCTGGCCTCTCGTTAATCGTCGCCAATTTCACGAGCAACTTAAACAATCTTCCGTTTTCCAGTTCCTTGGAAAGTTCATTCTCCACCACATCAGATCGAAGTTGAGCTGCATCCAATTGCGTGTAAAATCTCGCTCCAATCATAGGCATCAGATCCGTGACAGTTTTTCGAGTTTGATTCGCGAGCAAGTACCTTAAATTATGAGTCATTTTTTTATCTTCTTCAGTTGAAAATAATCAGAAGAAAAAATTTAATTTCAGAATGTAATTATGAAAGGCTGCAATCTTTGAATTTAATGCTATTTATAAGGAAGAGGTACATACATAATGAGGTTTCGAAGATCGGTAGAGTATGAACGTGCCACGAGCTCGAGAGATGCTTGCATGTTGTCACGATGGACGGCAAGAAGACTACGACATGCTAGTGCCAGTACAAGTTTCCCTAGGGATATTAGATCCTCCTGTTGGAAATGTGGGATAACACTCAAAGGATTCGATGCATTTCCGTCTAACGTCACCACATCTGGAACTGCCACGCAGCTTAGTCGCAGGCGAGTTCGGGAGGTAAGTAAAACTTTGGTTGGATCCAGACATCTATATGCGAGACCTATAAATTTAATTTAATGTTATATTTAATTTTTTTCTCCAACCTCTTCTAGAATCAACAGCTTTGAAGAATAAAAACACTGTCTTACCTGCTGCATGAATAACGCGAAGAGCAGCTGTAAGTTGAATGATGTAACTCCAGATAACACTTTCCGGAAGCATGCTATTATGCTGCTGTCTCATGTTTTTTGAGTGACTAAAGGGCCTAGGACTGTTAGGGTCAGAAGAAAATGGGTCTGCGTATCCATTCAATTCACCCGAAGAGAAGTGTTTCGTCAGCAGAGTTTCCGAACCCGGATGGTAGTCATAAACAAACACCATGGCTGCAATATTAATATTACCAAGTTAGTATATAAGAACAAATGAAAGAAAACTGTCAAAGTCACCACTCAAATTTCAAGGAAAAATTCTCGGCTATATAACGATTTCTCTGAAAAAAAATAGTATTTTTCCCGATTGATTTTCAACCTTTTGTAATATTAATTATTCAATATTGAGTTACCATGTAAATTATGACAAGGATTAAAGATTTTAGAGTTGCAAGGTAAAATATATAACCCTGGTTGATTTCATTAACATGCAAGTGCCAGTTTCACGTAGAAAATAATGATTAATTATAATAATTAATATAATAATTAATAATTAATTTTAATTAATTCCCGATTTTCGCAGATAGTAGCTACTCTGAGATTATCTTTAGATGTATGTATAGTCAGATACTCACAATGATCACCAAAAGCCTTTGTGGTGAAGACCTCTCGTAACTGAACCAAATTGGTATGCGCTAGTCTTTTCCACATATCTACAAGCACCATACATTTCGTATTGCCCAATCTGAAATCTAAAATTCAATTATTAGAAAATTTACACTGAATTGAAATTCTGGCTTTTTAAATCTTTTTAGTTATTACCATGTACTCGGCGTAAACAGTATCGAGTTCCAGTTTTGATACTGGTAGCTTTGTAGGTGGAAGTTTGGTAACCAAGAACTGTAGAAGCGGGTTTATGAATCGTTTCTAAGGGACACAATTCATGGTAGCTATCTACCTCGTTGGGCAAATCAGGGTATCGTACTACGTCTGGTTGCTCTAAGGTTAAAGCATTTTTGTGAAGTATATCCGCTCGAAGGCTCTCACTAACAAAGTAGCTGGGATTTGATTGTGGAGGTGGTGTCGAGGGGGCGGAAGGGCTGTTAGACGATGGAGTTTTCGTCGGTTTAACGGGCTGAAGGTGAGACGGAGTTCCTGGGTAAACGTAGCCAATTTGACCAGCTCCAACAGTTCCGATCTGAAAGAATAAAATTATCAGAATCAATCCTATGTATCTGAAAGCATTTTATTCATTTTATTAATTTGTTTTTAGTCTACTTACAATTTCAGTACCATCTTCAGCAGGAAGTGGATCGGACATATTCCCCAAATAAAAGTATGTAGTGCCTCCAACATTTTCTTGAGAGTGGTAAGAATTATTGAAGAGATTTGGCGAGTTACTGTTGCTGCTGGCAAGGCCTCTTCCTGGAACAAATTCCGTCGTAGCAGGCGACTTCTTCTGAGCATCAAGAGAAAGATTTGATAACTGCTTAGTCATCGCAGAAGCAGTCAACGTCACTCCAGGACTCTGACGATTCTAAAAATATTTTGTAGTCAGTACGTATAATTTTTGTTGTTGTTAAATTAGTGAATTGATTTGTTATTTTATTAATAAAATTGAAAAATATTTGATTCACAAGTTTTAATTCTTTTAAATAAAAAACCACACGTATGTATATTAAATTTGATCCCGGTTACCATGTATGTAGCAAGTTTGGACTCCAGTGGAACTCCATTTGTTTGGGGGTTGTAGGTAGCAAACATTGACGGATCCATTTTTCCCTCAATCTCTGCATTTACTGCTTCCGGCCTTAATTTTTACAAAGGCCCGCCACACTTTTCCTGTTTGTTTTTGCACACTTACAATTATAATATCAAACGCTTTTAATAAATTCGGCCCAAAATATCGTCTCAAGCTATGTCACAGTATCTAAAAAATATTAAGAAATTTTCATAAATTTATTTATCTCGGGCTTCTATTTAACAGTAATACTATCAATTCAACCAATTTCTTTGAAGATTATTATTAAATAAAATATAAATATGGTAAATAAATGTTTTTGTGACTCAATCTCAAAACTGACTTATTTTGGTAAGGTCTCGAAAAATGCAATCATCATTATAATATCAGAAACCCATTTTGAAAACAATAAAATTATAACTTTTCAATTAATCGTCCATAATCTTCCTTTTGGAAAATGTTATTTAAAAAAAGATAAAACCGATTACATATTTAAATAAATCTTACTCAAGTTTCTCCTGTTGCTTTAATCGCCTTAATCACAATTTTTCAAAATGTACCGCATATGTAACCAGTTTCAACATCATTGCCTCTATTTCACTCTCGATATTCCAAAGAAGCTAAATTACTTTTCCATAAAAAATACTAAATTAAAAATCTAAAAACCTTAAAATTATTTTAATTCACTTAACAACAGTGTCTTCGCTAAAAAATCGAATTCAAATTATAATCCTGCTATCAAAATCACGAACTAAAGTCAACGTATTCGAATTTTTGAAGAAAGAAAAGCAATTACGGAAAAAGAACTGGCATTAATTATTTATCTTGATTGTCTGCGCGCCTCGCAAAAATGTCCTTTGTTTGAACAAAAATATCACTTGAAATAAAAACAATGATGCTACAAGAATGTTAAATAAAAGAAACCGACAATCGGAACATTAGAAAATGGAGAAAATAATCAAAAGTAATAAATTTCACGAAAGATTTGACTTATTATTTGACAGAAAATAGGGAAAAAGTCGACGACACGTAGAAGCAAAAACGGAAACAGCAGTTATGCATGTGTATAAAAGCCGAGGAGAGTATTACGATAAAAGCAATGGCATCTGATTTTGACGTCGCGTATAGGGTACAACGGGTATAACCTTGACGCCAATACTGTATGTAACTAAATTCGCGAAAACCGGTTCAAAGGTCTTAGACAACTCTGGAAAGTTTAAAGACGCGAAAGGGATGTCAGAAAATTTAAAAATCAGTTACAATTGCGGAAAATACGTTGAAAGCTTTGCAATTTCAACATAACCCAAACGACCTGTCAGTGATATCCGCGTCGGTGCGAGGCGCCAAAATTCTGATTGTCCAGGTCTCCGGATTAACACGAGCACTCCCGAATCAAATAATATTTTTTTAGGAACAATTAATAAACTATTTCTAATCGTATCTTACCATTCTTCGATTTCCGCAGACAAAGGAGAAAGCTCAACCAATCCAATTTTCCGTGTTTATGATTCTCCCTTGAGCTTGGGGGGGTTCCATTCGATTATTTCGATTATCTCTCTCCCTCTTTTTTACTTACATACATACTTTTCTTCTCTCTTAGAATTACACCACTTCCTTCGATTTGCTTCGATTGCAGCTGCCAAGTGCCAGAGTTGCCTACTTTTCTGAACCGGCGCAGGTCCAGTTTCACAGAAAAATTGTTCAACGTGCATACACTTCTAATGAAAAGTAAGAATGCAACAAACAACAATGCACAGACTATCTTTGCTACACTAACCACTAAAGTAGAAGGCAATTATCAGTTTACACTCGAGTCTCTCAAAAGTCAACTTCCCAAATCTCAAGTTCTCCCAAATGTCAAGTCAAGTTTCTCTCAAATGTCAAGTCCGTTTTTCTCAAATCCCACTTGTAACCACTGCGCACGCGTTGCGTTCGGCATTTGATTGGTTGCTATTCGCGCGCAATTTAAAATGTTAAAAAATATTATATTATACGCAATACGAATGCGCAATTGATGTGACGCATGCGCAATTGATGTGACTATAGAGGATAAAGAATTTCTTGACATTTGGGAGAACCTCTGGCAAAAATTCCTTGACATCTGGGAGACTCGAGTGTATATATGTATATGTAGACTCGACTCTCCCAATATTAACACAACTTCGCAATATTAACCAGCAGTCACCTCAAATCTCACTTGATACACTGCGCATAAGTTGCGCGCTCGGCATCTGATTGGTTGCTATTCACGCGCAATTTAAAATGCTTAAAAATATTCTATTATACGCAATACGCATGCGCAATTTGTGTGACATTTGAGAGAAGGAATTTTGTTAATATTGCAAGGGAGTCTGGGGCTCTATTCTCGAGTTCGTTCGAACAATTTTCGTAAACGAATTAGTGCTTCTATCTCACTCTTACTCACGTGATTAGAAAAAGAAAAACACTACATTCGTATACGAAAATTGTTCGAATGAACTCGAGAATAGAGTTAGTCGAATACACTGATCTCTATAGAGATCAGTGGTCGAATCATAGAGATATTACAGATCAGTGTTCTCAGATCGTGGGATTTTTCGGCCCCCACCATACGACCCACAAGCTCATGCTTTCTCCCTCTAGCAACAGTCACGAACCTATTGATAGAGAAAGAAAGCATGAGCTCGTGGGTCGTGTGGTGGGGGCCGAAAAATCCCACGATCTGAGAACACTGTTACAGATAGAGGAGGCGTCCAATGAGTGGGAAACGTACGGCGAATGAAAGAGAAAGAAAATGGTGGAGGTATCAGTATCATTGTCTACTGGCGCATGCGTAACTCTGATTCAACGGCATACGTATTCTAACCTATGCCGCTGTACGATGGCTGTACGCTGTCAATAATAGTATAAACATTCGTTTTTAAATATAGTTAAATATGACTCTGAAATGTGTTCTGTGCAAAAAACAGCCAATACCTGGGGATAACAGTCGCAGTTTTCATAGGTAAGTTTGATATAAGATAATATAATGTACAATGTTAAAAAAGTGTGGAGCATCTGACAGATCTGAGAAGAATGTAATCAACGCGCATGCGCCAGTAGACAATGACACTGATACCTCCACCATTTTCTTTCTCTCTCATTCCCCGTACGTTTCCACTTGTACGAGCGCCTATAGCATGCCTACTCTATCTGTAATATCTCTATGGGTCGAATACGCTAATTGATTCTCGAATTCAATACACTCGACTTCCGCAATAGCAAAGATAGATATTACTACTAATATCTTTGGCAATAGTCACCAAATCCGGAACAGTTCCCCCACAATAGTCACCAATTTTCCCTACCTCAAATGTCACATCGATTGCGCATGCGTACTGTGTGGTTTGCGTTCGCAACCAATCAGATGCCGAGCGCAGCGTATGTGCAGTGGTATCAAGTGGCAATTGAGAGAACAGCTGGTGACTATTGCGGAAGGAAATTGGTGACTATTGCGGAAATCGAGTGTAATTTATAGAGTCGCCACGAGTCGGCTTTAGAGAGAGAAAAAAAACCGAACGGGTAAACATGTCTCTTTCTAGATAAAGCTGATTGGTCGAGAAAATTTTACATGGGTGGTGCTTGATGAAGCACAGGACCGTGCTTTGTATCGCGAATGCCCCAATATTTGTGCCTTTCAGAGTTTATTTGAATTTTATTATTAGTATAATTTAATATAATTATAGTGGAAATAAAGAGTAAAAATGGTGAAAGCCTGTAAAGTTTGTGGCCGGTGCAAAGATGTATATACAAAGATATGTTTTCATTCGTAAGTAAAGTTATTGAATACATAGTAAAATTAAAAATTTAACAACAAGAACATAACCTCAAAATACCTATATGTAATCATCCATATGCAAATTATTTTTTTTTATATTATATAGAAATATTGTCAAATAATGATATACAACTTATCAAATAATGATATTAATTTCTCTGCATACTTATAATATATTAAGTCAGAGATTAAGTATTTATAATTGCTTACAAAAAAAAATTAACCATGGAGAATATTTAGGCAATGCGCGAGGCCTCCGATTGACTTGATACGGTCCTGGAATATACGGCCGAAATACACGCTCGTCGAAGTGTGGATATCTTTCCGCGTTTACATAAGAGTAAAAGAGATGGAGAGTTCTTTTTGTATCGTTTGAAAAGATTCATTTTTATTGTAGCAAATACATACTAAAACTTTAAGCATACTATTCAAACTGGAATGATCGATATAGTTCTTTAACCTGCCTGAATATGCATTACACCACATACGAATAGAGAGCGCATTAAAAATGTATAATTACACCTAAACATCATATATTTGTATGTACCAGTTGATATTATTACTATTGTCATTGAATATGGTATAGAAGAATATAAAATTCCTATAAACTCAGTCCATTAAGGGTTTTGTATTCACGTTTTAACCTTAAAATTCGATCTCATTTTACGCTTTAAGGGTATTGGAGCCAAATTCTAATCCAAAAATTCGATTTCTTCATTTTATTCAACAAGTATTAAATTGGGAATTTTTTCCCTTTGTTGAATTAATCAATTTTTAACTAGAATTATGCGTACAGAGTGAGAAAATATCTAATTCCATGGACATAAGAAAGAAGGGACTAGGCATATACAGTATTCGTCATGTTGTCATGTATGCCTTAACATTTGTCACTAGATTTTTGCATGCATTCAATGCAAAATCCTAGTGATAAATGTTAAGGCATACATGACGAACACTACCCTTCACTACGGCGGGGGGGGGGGGGGGGGAATCCCAGGAGAGGGGAAAATTCCATAAGTGGGGAGAGCCGCCATCTCATGGTGTCCAACTGGCGAATGTTCTATTGGTTGAATCGTAGCGAGAACGGTTGAATGTCCATGAAGAAAGTATAAACATGTGAGCGCTTTGGGCACCAAGAAATGGCGGACTTCCCCCCTCATTGACTCACCTCCGCAATGGCATGCCTAGTCCCTTCTTTCCTATGTCCATGATCTAATTCAAATATTTTTTAAGAAAAATGAAAATATTCAATTTTGAAGTTATTTTTTAATTCTTCTTTTTATGCAAAAAGTATTGAAATTAAGTATTTTTTCGCTCTGTATGCAGTCTTATATTTGAAAAAGGATTAGCTCTACAGAGCGAAAAAATATTTATCTATAATTTTCATTAAGTAAAATGGAGAATGGAATTTTGAGCTTAACACAGCTTCAACGCCTTTAAGGCTGTTGGAGCAACTGACAAAAAGTCATTTCGAATATATATAGTTTTTAGGCCGTAAAAATAAACGGATTGAGATTTCCTTTAGCCGAGGAGGGTTTCTTGAAGCCAGGAGGGGGGGATGCTCTTTGTTTTTCAAAAAAACTAATTGTTTTTGGCTAAAATCGCTAAAATGGGTAAGTTTCGGCTAAACTAACCTAAAACGTAACCCTAGCCGAAACTTTCCCATTTTAGCCAAAAAAATTAGTTTTTTCGAAAAACAAAGAGCATCCCCCCCACCTGGCTTCGAAAAAACCTCCTCGGAAAAAGGAAATCTCAATCCGTGTACTCTTGTGGCCTAAAAACTATATATAGTATGTCTATATATAGTATATACTATAGTAGTCCTAATTTTTGAAATAGAAGTATGCGTATAAAGCGAAAGTGTATAATTTTAATACTTTTTGTCTGAAATAAAACCATTGAGTTTTAAGTTCCGAACTCCTCGTTTTAATTGAAAATGATCAAAATTAGACATTTCATCATTCTCTAGACACATTGCTGTTTCTAAAACGAGTAGATATGCACAGCGAAAAGATATAAAATTCACATAGTTATTGAGTAAAATAAAGAAATCAAATTTTGAAGTTAGAACTTGGTTCCAACACCCTTAATTGATAAATTGCCTAATTTTAACCTTATTCAAATAATAAGATTTCATTTCTTTCAGATGAAGAATATTTTACAATTACAAGCAAAAACCTTTAGTCTGAAATGCAATGTAAATGTTATCGAATTGATTGCTTCAACCTGGACGCTACCGATTTAACGTCACTAATATCTTTCTTTTTGTGAGGATCGGGTTGGAAACATTTCCATAGTCTTAAAGTTTCATCTGCTCCTGCACTTAAAATCGTTGTACCATCGGGCGACATAGCCAAATGCAATACTCGGCTTGAATGTCCGGTCAGTTCAGCTACTTTGCTCATTGATGGATACTTCCAAATAGTCAATTGATTTTGAGCATAACCATGTCCAGAAACGATTTCCTTATACGTTGTGGACCACAGAAGGGAACAAACTTGAGATTTCGTGTCCACGGAATTTATGCAGGTACCTGTGTTACAATTCCAGAATCGTATCATTCTGTCTGCTGTACCACCGCCACTTGCTAGAATATTAGTTTGCCAAGGACACCAGGCAAGTGCTTTTACTGCAGCCTGATGCTGATTCAGTGAAAAGACAGGTTGCGTATGAGAATGATGATGACCACTGACGGACGACCAGATTTGTAACATATTATCATTGCCTCCACTTGCTAGATATTTTCCGTCTGGACACCACTTTAAACCGCATACCTCTTGTGCATGTGCATTTATTGTAGCAACTACATGTTCTCGTGCTCTTACATCATGATGAATTATTTGACCAGCCCTAAATACACATACATATATACATACATACATATAAATTTATATCATCACACGATAAAATATTTCTAGAAAAATAAAATATACTGAGTCATTTTTAGTAAATAAAAATAAATAATTATTTAATCACCTGCATCCACTGGAAAGTATGTGGTGGTTCCAGGCTAAAGAGCCAACTCTTGCAGCGTGTCCGTTCATTATACGTGCTCTTTTCATTTCGCTACAGTCCCAGAGTTCGGTATTTCCTGAAGTCGTTCCAATTGCTAAATATGGGCCTTGTTGAATCCAAGCCACTGAACACACGTAATCATTACCCTCTAATTCGAAGAGTTGTTCAATTGTTCCGGTAGCAGCATTCCATAAATAAACAGTTGAACCTAATGCTACAGCTAAAATATTACTAGGCGACCAGTCAATTAAATTTAAATCTGAAAATTAAAGAAAGAGAGAATAATTTTAAATATGCTATTACTGACATGTTTAAAAATAGATTGAAGAATGATTTTTTTTTGTAATTTAACATAAGTGTAAATTCGTACTCACAGTAATCATCGACTATTTCAGGTGCATCTAAAATGCGATCAGGTGCCTGTGGTATGTATCTCGTAGAAGCTTTAACGCTAGCGGGTGTTTTGGACTGACTGTAAACTACCCTTAGAGGATTCTGGTAGCCTTCAGGTGGTGCTGGAGCTTTATTTTGATAAGACAATACTCTCATGTTGTTAATATCACCGCCGTGAAGATTTTCTCCAATAAGACGTTGCATCTCCCTTTTGGAAGGACTGATATTACTCTCCTTCTCTCCATCTTGTTCTAGGTATTGTTGCTGCAACTGAAAAAAGGCAGACAGTTAGTATGTATACAGTCTTAAGTTTTTTTAGTGCTGTATTTTCTACATGAAGAAAAATAAATAACCTTATAGTAGCCCAAGTCGAAGTTGGTTGTTGATCTTGAAGGAATAAACCTATCCCCTCCACTTGGTGTTTTTGCCGGTGTTGTAGCACGACCTGTCGATTAAAGATTACATTTCTTAAAGTATAAATGACCAAATTTAAGTCATAAAATAAAATCGTACTTACTGGGTGATTTTTTTGTTCCTTTTGAAGGAGTTTTCTTGGAACGAAATTCGGAACGTTTGGTTGGCGTTTTACCAGAACTTGAATTGGCAATCGAAGCATTTATCAACTTTCGAGAATTGTTTAAACTTAAATTGGAACTGGTACTAAAATAAAAATATAAGAGCAAAAGTAAAATTCTTCAATAATAAAATAATAAGATGACAGGAAAGACCTATATATAAATGTATATAGGTCCTATTTTTAGGCTAGGATTTAGAATACTTATAGCCCTTATAGGAAAATGCATATAAGTACCTTGAATTTGATGTTTCCAAACACTTTTTCTGCCAACGAGGAACAGGTCCTTTAATTGCTTCATCCATACGCGTGATATTATTCAAATCCTTCATATATCTAAGGTGGGACATCTTCTAGCTGTTCTTTTTAATGGCAAAACTTCAAGAAAACAAAGTTAATGAGCAAATTACAAAGGTAAGTATTTTCACTATTTTTCCTTCATACCGTTGAACATATTTAATAGAATTTTATTCGAATAGATAGAATTCACTTTTTTTGATGCAGCATTAAAAGGAATGCGAGTGAATGCCAGTGACCGTTGCACGTTGCATTCAATTCAAAGCGAGTCAGGCGAGCAGGGTTGTGCACGTAATATACCTTAGGTAAATTACATGAGGTTTTTTTACGTAATTTACGTACGTACATATATTACGTCCTGGGTTTTTTACAAAACGTAATCATGGATAAGAATATATGGATGGAGCACAAAGTCTCAACTTAGGCGAGGGGGATGTGCCAGCTGAGTTGCAAAGGGGGCAGAGTGCGGTCATTATACTTTAGAGATCCTTTAGAGATCCTTTAGAGATCCTTTAGAGATCCATTATACTTTAGATCTCCAATTATACTGTGGGAAGTTTTGAAGCCTCTGATTGGCTGATTTGATGCTTGGCTTATGATAGGTTAACGGAAGTCGCGGTTTACACACACAATGATAGATTTTAAAAGCCCACACTAAAACTCAGCCAATCGAAAACCAAGAAGCTTCCCACGGTAATATGGCCGCTATACACAGCTCCCCCCTTACTTAATTGGTCACCAGCAGGGTTGTGCACGTAATATACCTTAGGTAAATTACATGAGGTTTTTGACGTAATTTACGTACGTATATTACATCCTGAGTTTTTTACAAAATGTAATATACGTTTTCAAAATGGCGCCATAGCATCTGATTGGTTGCTATCTATTAGCGCACTATATTCAAAAAGTGAGGTTATGTTTTTTTTCTGATGTCCGCCATCTTTTTTTACATTTAAGACGTTTATGACGTGTTTCTTACGTATTTTACATTTTTTACGTATAATAGTCAAAAATCTCAAGTTACGCGTAACCACGGTCGTATAAACAGGTCCAGAATCTCCGGTGGTGAAAGCATTAAGGCTCTTTTACACCTCTGTCGGTTAGCCGACAGCAAGCAGAAAATACGTAAGAGTAAAAGAGATAGAGAGTTTTTTTTGTCCAATTTTTCATTTTCTATCTCTTTTACTCTTATGTATTTTCTGCTTGCTGTCGGCTAACCGACAGAGGTGTAAACAGCCCATTAGAGCGATGACTCGCGTTTTGTCCACGATTAGAGCTTCTCAACTAGCTACCAAAGGTAGAGCGCAACGATCGGAGGGTAGAGAGTTGGAACGAAACTAACCTAAAAGTGTGTTCGACTAGGTTATGTAAACGATGTAAACCACAGTGATGTAAACAAACCATATACCCTCCGATCGTTGCGCTCTACCCTTTGGTGGCTAGTTGAGAAGCTCTAATCGTGGACAAAACGCGAGTCACTATCACCACCGGAGATTCTGGACCTGTTTATACGACCGTGCGCGTAACTGACCAACACTGCCACAGGGTTAGCGATCCATTTCTATATATGTCGATGGTGCTCTCAGATTAGGGTTCGGGAGCGCGTCACTCCGAGTTTTCTACGTATATTACTATGGTTTTCTACATTTGTAAATTACGTATTATACGTAGAATACCCCCCACTCCATATGAATTTGGTGTTTTCGATGTAACATACGTACGTAAATTACGTAAAAAACTCATGTAATTTACATAAGGTATATTACGTACCGAACCCTGTCTCTGGCACGGATTTCGTTAATATTGGGAGAGTCGATTGTATTTTATTATTAATTTATATATGTATATATAAGTATATATAATTTATATATGTATATATAAGTTAATTTATTATTGTATCAATGTATGTCAACAAAATTATTATCCATAATGTCTAATTTATTAAAGATCGACGGAAGTTTGGGTGAAGGTGTAAGTAAATTATATACAAACATTATTTTGTTGATTATGTTGTACACGTTTTTGTTGTAAAATAAAAAAAAAATATTCACAAATTATTCTCCTCACTTCGTAGTTCTGAAAGAATATGTAAACAAATTCTGTTCTTTTTTAATAAAATATTGAGAAAAAGGTTGTATTGTAGATTATAAGAAATTTATTATATTACAAAGGAAATTTGTGATCTATGTAATTCCATATTCTTATAAAATAGGGTGGTCAAGTATTGAGAGTGGCACTCTGCTTGAGTGCACTGTATGGAATTTCTATTGAAATTTACAATATTCGAGCTGGTCGTTCAAAACCTGGTCTTGCTGCTCAACATCTGAAAGGTACATACATACTTCTTCAACTTTTTTACAATTGAAACTAAAAAAAAAAGAAACTATCTATTAATTCAATCTCCGGTGTTTACCTTTGCTGGTATGTATTTATAATTTTATATTACTCATGTGATGAGCACTTTGCTTCCTAATTATGAATAAATTATGATTAATTAAATAACAAAAGTATTTGATTCATAGCAAAGGTTTATTTCCTTATGATTCTCATAGAGGAATCTTTAATTATTTTCCTTATTATGTCAGCTTTAAAATGTGATAATTTGAAAAGTTATAATTGAAAATGCAATTTTTAAAAATTAAAAATAATTAACTTTTTTACTTTTCAAGAAAATGTATTAATCTTACAGAACAATCGATTTGTTTCGACACAAGGAATCTTTATTTTCCTTACATTAGCTTCAAATTATGATAGTTAGAAAATTTATATTTTAAACATTGTAACGAACCATATAACTTTCTTATTTTTCAATAAGGAAGCTACACTATATATTTTATACTATATAGGTCATATACTATATATTTTATCATAATAATTATTCCTTTATAATCATTTTAGGAGTGGAGCTTGTCAAAGAAATGTGTAACGCCCGAGTTACTGGAGCGCATATAGGCTCTACACGATTGGAATTTCATCCCGGTCCTTTAGAAGGTCGAAAACGAGATTACGTGGCAGATACAAGAACGGCAGGCTGTATCGGTTTATTGGCACAAGTTGCAATCCCTTGCGCCCTTTTCGCTCCTTCTTCCGAACCAATCAATTTAATTCTAAAAGGCGGAACAAACGTGCCCATGGGACCACATATAGAATATGTCACAGAGGTCTTCAAACCCATTCTTAACAAGTTTCGAGCCGATTTCGACTTCTCAGTGATAAAAAGGTTCCTTTTATTTTAAATTTCAAATCCCAATATTCTGTTCTGAGAAAATTGGTGAATTTAGACTAATCGAATCGTCCAGTTTCTAAAATAAATTCTAATATTATTTCAGAGGATATTATCCAGCAGGAGGTGGTGAAGTCCATTTAAAAATAAAGCCAGTGCAGCATTTGATTGCTATCGAATTAACAAATCCAGGTATTCCTTCTCAGATCACCGGCTGGTCTTACGTCGCTGGTACTATTGCCATAAATGCAAGTATTCAAGGTGTAATTAAAGGAAAATTGAAGTTAATAAATAAATAAATAGATAATAATTTATCTTGAAATAAACAATAAATAATATTTAGGAAGCTCATAAAATGGCAAATGATGCTAAATCTCTATTAAAAGGACTTTCCAAGCATGATTTTGCAGTTCCACCCATGGATATTTTAGTTTATAAAGAAGACAGAAATACTGCCGTTGGAAGTGGATCTGGTATCAAGTAAGCAACTAAATCTTATAAAATTTCGTTCAAAAAATGAAAAAAAGAAAAGGAATAATGTTCTAATATTTAGCGTCGTTTGTACGACAAATACTGGCTGTATTTTCGGTGGCTCGGGTCTAGGGTCAAAAAAAGACCAGACATTTCCAGGAGTCGAGGCCAGTAAGCAAATCCTAACTTCACTCTTATCGAACTCTTGTGTTGACGAACATTTACAAGATCAGGTAAAGCAGACTTTAAAGACAAACAAAGTCTGATCCTCAAACTAACATTTTTTTCTCTTTTCTGTCTAGCTGGTTATCCTAATGGCTCTCGCAAAAGGAATTTCAAGGGTCTCCATAGGAACAAAAGAACTTACTTGCCATACAGAAACAGCAATTAAAGTCGCAGAAATTATGTTAGGCGATCGAGGTTTACGTTTCAATCTTTCGAAAACCAGCAACAGAGATCATGCACCTCACATTTTAGAATGTGAAGGTATCGGTCTAGTTAATGAGTTTCTTAGTAAGTAAGTAAGTAACTATAAATCATTATCATTTCACTTTTGTATACTCAATACTATTGTAATTTTTCGCCCAAAGTATTCGCTAGAACTGTAAAACGTGATTTTTTAAAAACCAAATATGAGTCTCAGAAATGAACGTTTTCTGATTTAAAAATAGAACTTCTACTCTCCATACATTTATATTGATACTTAATTATTTATATACAGTGTGCTTAAAAAATGTCTCATAGTTTACTTATCTCTACGGAATACCATTTGTACAAGGTAATTATGTTCTCACACGTTGGCTAATAAAAATACAAACGGACACAGTGGCGGATCCAAGGGGGAGGACATGGGGGAAATTTCCCCCCCCCAAGAGCTTCAGCACTGGGAAAAAAATGTTGAGTGAGAAAAATCAAATTAGAAAATTCGCCCTTCGATATCAGAAAAAAATATAAAAATAAAAAAATAACTGGTCAATTTTTTTACTATTATTTTAAATTATTCACTGAAAACTATGCCAAACAACATTATTTCTAAATTTTAAGTGAAAATTAATTTAATTCCCCCTAAAAAAAAATTGTTTCTGGATCCGCCCCTGAACGGACAAGGTGGAGAATCACTGGAAAAATTAACAAACTACTCAGTCTAATTTTACAGATTTTCACTCAAACTGAAATCCTTCGCTTTACTCTTGGTGCGGTCTGAAAAATGGTTCCATAGCTCGTAGGAAATCCTTCTCGAAATTTTCGCCGGAAAATCGAGTGACGGAAGCTCTAAAATAAGAATAATTTCAGGAAAAATTCTTAAATATTTATGTAATCTTTTCAAATATTTAATTAGTACAATCTTATGAAATTATTACCTTGCTGCGTGTCTAATAGCGTCTCTACCTTTCGGTTGCATATCGATAATTTCAGCTATAATTGTAGCGTATTCTTCAGGATCTGTTGCTAGAAATCCAGTTTGACTGGTCGACTGAGTTTCTATAATATCAGCCCTGAAAGGAAATTGAAATTAATTGCTATGAAGTTGTATCAACTTATGTGCTCATTCAATTACACTTTGCTTCCTGGAAGGAAATATAATTTATGTACTTCCTCATAGAGGAAGCATTAAGTTTGAATAATAATTGTTTTCTTTTATTAATTTTATTAACCCTTGAAGTGCATACATATCCCATCCGAACGTAGTGTGCACACATGGGTCAATTTGACCTAAGTGACAAGAAATGGTTGCTGAAAGAAAGCTATTGTATATTTTGAATTAGAAATTTAACAGTATATCAATGGAACTTCATTTTACAATGTACTATAAGTTAGAAGCATAAAAAAATTTTTTTATATAAAAAAAATCTATGAGTAATCTATGAGTAAGAAAAATATATAAAAAAAATAAATAAAATGTACAAACCTTGGACCACCAGAAGCATGAGCAATCATAATAAGACCAGCAGCCATACATTCGACGACACTAATTCCAAAATGTTCGTTCCACATTGCATGGAGACCAATCATTCCTTTTTGTAATTCTGAAACCAATTCTGAATATGGAATATTCAGTTTGAATTCTACATTTTTGTCCAGAGCTAAATGCTTTGCTGCATCTTGCATGTCCTTTACATGTGTTTCGTCCAAGGAATTCCGACAGGAACCAATTAAAACCAATCGAGTCTAAAAACATAGAAAAGAGAGTATATTTGTCAATAAATTAATTGAACAATATTGTTAAGGTTTTAGTGTAAATTTAACTTACTTTTTCCCATACTTTTTCATTGATTATGGATCTCAGTTCGTACATAGAATTTAGCATGAGAGGATGATCTTTTTCAGGTCTGAATTGTCCTATCGAAACAATACGAATGGATTCTTCTTTCTCTTCGTCACTGAGTAATGGCAATTTCGTCAAATGTTCTATATCGCAGGGAGGATAAACTCTGTGAGTGCGCAGAGGACATTTCCAGATTGAATTTATGTGCCCTTCGGTCCAGGATGAATTCACCATTACGCTGTCAGCCACACGTCCAACGCATCCATATAACTAGAAGAATTTGAAAAAAAAAGCAATTTAAACTTAGAAAAATGGAGGAAAGATTTTAAAATTTAGTATAAAACCTCTTTCAGGTAGGATACTTACGAATGCAAAGACTTTATAGTAAACCATTTTCCCTGCAGATAAAAATGGATTTCTGGCTATTACACGCCTGTTATTGTGGGAAATCACTCTGCGATAGACATGTTTCAACATATCCGTTGAAATTGTTGGATAATGAGTATAACATCCTATACTACACCCACCGATGTATTTAAATAAAGGATATGTAAACGCATATCCCATAGTATCAATATAAATATCTAAAACATAGGATACATTATTATTAGTAATAAGTTTCTTATAGATAGAAAAAAAAATAATTCAAAAGTAGATTTAATCCAGTTAAAAAGAATTGTATATTTTTACCGGGTTGTAAAGCACTCAGTGCTTCCCATCCGAGCCACATTGAACCTAAACTTTGACCGAGAAGGGTAAAGTAAGGATAGGTTTCGGCTTCAACCCATTTTCTTTTGTGTAAATAGATAAATTCTATTCCAGGTTCCAACTTGATGTTGAAAGATTTTTCTACCTTTCTTATAATTAGTTCAGGATCGACGTCTAAATCTCCAGTGTATATTGCTATGTGAACATCAGGATATCTGCATAATTTTGAGTATATTTAATACAGAACAGTACATTTGACATTTACTTTGAATGACAGATTAAAAGGAATTTTTACTTTTTCTGAATTGCTTTGACAGAAGCCCACAAAACTCGTTCACCACCTCCTCCAGCATTACAATATGGGTGAAATATTCCAATAACTGTTCCTTTTTGAGTCCTCTCAGCTTTTTTCTTAGCAAAAAACATCTTCCAGTATATCACGGCCATTAGAAAAAATACAAGGATGCATAGAAATTTACAGACAACAAAGAAACAAAGCATTTTTGCTGACATCAATAAAGTTGACCTAAAACAGAAAGATAATTTTTTAGTTATAATTGTAAAAACTTTATACAATTAGTCTTTTATGAATTATAATTTATCTTTAAAATGTCAAAACATGTACATAGCTATTATTCAAAAAGAATACGTAAACTGTCTATAAACGCTATAAACACTAATAACAATATTTTGTTTTCGAAATATAGGTTAGACAAAAAATAAGGAATTTAACTTACATGATACAACAAAAGTTCATCATTTTGAACTTTACAAAAAATCCAAAAAATAGAGCATTTAAAGATAAATATTTCTCTTGCTGACGTGTGAAATACGTTCTCAAATCATTTTCTCGTTATACATAACCTCTAAATCCCAGCAGACGTTAATTTTTAAGAAAGCAGACTGAAAACAACTGAAAACCAGAGATGGCTTGTGACGCGTCACTCGAGGTTTTTGACGTATTATACGTAAAAAACATGTAAAAAATGTAATAAATGTAAATAAAGATGACGGACATTAGAAAAAAACAGAAAGAACAAACATAACCTCAATTTTTGAATATTGCGCGCTAATATCAAGCAATCAGATGCTATGGCGCCATCTTGAAAACGTATATTACGTTTTGTAAAAAATTGAGGACGTAATATACCTACGTAAATTACGTAAAAAACCTCATGTAATTTACCTAAGGTATATTACGTGGACAACCCTGCTGAAAACACAATATCTTTATCTTTGTCTTTGCTGAAAAATCTTGAAGCATGTGATAATTTTTACACACTGAAAAATATGTATCCATGTATTATAGAGTTCGACTGAGAAATAGAGTTGGGAGTATTATTCCATCGTAGTATTCCATGAATACTACGATGACAAGACTAACACAACACGCGAAGATGCTTTGAATTATTCTATAGAGATAAATAAATTATAAATAATTAATCTTTCAATCTAATTTACTTCTCTATTTACTACATAATCTAGAAACCTATTTTTAATAACAATTTATTCATATTAACATTAGAATTTATTTCATTTTTTATTCGTAATTTCAAATATTACCAACACTCAATGCAGGATTTTTACAACTAATCGGAAGTTTGCATTTCTTGATTGTGAATTTTACTTTTTACTAGATTCACAGAAAATTGTAATACACTCGAATCTCCCAATATCAACCGCATTCCTTCCTCATTAACTCCGATGCATAAATTCGAACGGATCTCTCTTTCTACTATGTGAGTTAGAGGACGAGGTGCGATTTTTTACCTAGATAATGTTAAAAAAATGTTAATTCTCATAAATGCTCGTTAATTCTCTTAAATTACGTAAGTTACGGTAACGTTCTTTGTTACCTTACCCAATTTTAAATTACACTCGCTTCCGCAATAGTCACTAAATCCGAAACAGTTGCCCCCGCAATAGTCACCAATTTTCCCTACCTCAAATGTCACATCGATTGCGCATGCGTATTGCGTATTGTGTGGTTTGCGTTCGCAACCAATCAGATGCCGATCGCAGCGCATGTGCAGTGGTATCAAGTAGCAATTGAGAGAACAGCTGAGAACAGCTGGTGACTATTGCGGAAGGACATTGGTGATTATTGCGAAATTGTGACTATTGCGGTGATGACTATTGCGGAAGTTGAGTGTACCGAGAATTTTCGAACTCTAATGTATTATCATTACAAGAGTATTTACATATATTGTTAAAAAATTTTGTTTGATTTTAATGAATGACTTTTATGAATTAATTTAATTAATTCATATGTTATTAATAATTTTAATAATAATAATTTTAATTAATAATGTATTCATTTAATAAATTAAATTAATTAAATTTAATGAATTTTAATGAATGATCTTCGATTAAAGTGCTTCCAAAATCTGGCGCGCGATTCAAAATCAAATTAAATTAATTCAATTTTGAATCGCGCGCCAAATTTTGACCAATGGCAGCAGTTCTCCAACAGCCAATGTTCGATATATAGAAGGAGTTCGCTCCCCTACCAACTTCACACTCAACCCATCCAACCAAATTAGCTGTCTGCTGTCCTTGCTGCTGTCAAAGAAAGAAAGGAAAAGAAAGTGAAGAGAAAGTGTAAAAAAATCAGTGATGTTTTTGCTTCGCAAATTAAGTCTCAGTTAATTGTCGTTAGATGTTCATATTGCAGTCTAATGAACACCTCGGTTTTAAGTAAACCTTAATTTTAATTTTTTAAAGTGCAACAAATTCTTTTGATTGTTTGTCCCATAGAAATGCACAAAGCTGAAAGCACCAGATCGTGCCAGATCGGCTGTATACCTAAAGCATTTGTTTAAAATTTTTGTGAACGTAATGATCAGAGATTATATATATACATAATATACAGACCTTGTGCTCATTGGTCAAGTTTATCAGGGATAAATAAAAAACCTGTAGATAGAAAATGATCCATTTACTCTTCCGCCTTTGTAATTGTTGTGCTATAGCATTGTTTTGAATATCGTCATTGTGGAAGTAATACTATAAATTAAAATGAAAATGGTACATTCAGACGACGAGAGTAAAAACGGTCACGAACTTAAGAATTTTGAAACAAGAAATGGATCCAGCAACTTTGGTAAGAAACTTTTTCTTTGTTTTTATGATATACGGAAAATTATATACATACACGAAAATTTGGATAAATTCCTTTGTTTGAAATTCTTGTAAACTTGATCTTTTTTGATTAGAAATTCTTCAATTGTTCTAACCTCAAAAGTCCATCTTCATTTTATGCTCAATAAATATTAGAATTATGTAGGTATTTTTTCTCAGTGTAGGTGCACTCTTTTTAATAATAAAAGTATGTATGTATAGCTATAGAGTAAAAATATATTTACTTTTATACTTTCTGCGCAGAATGAAGTTTTCGAAATCTAACTTCAAAATTGAATTGTTTAATTTTTATATTTTAAAATACATATATTCCTATCTAAAAAAAAAGTGTGATGTTATCATATATCTCGAAACTATCGAATACATTGTTGTCGAAAACCTGATTTTG
The DNA here is from genome assembly GCA_904066015.1 of Synergus gifuensis. Taxonomy (NCBI): domain Eukaryota; kingdom Metazoa; phylum Arthropoda; class Insecta; order Hymenoptera; family Cynipidae; genus Synergus; species Synergus gifuensis. Next base: position 136,664 of record CAJFCO010018465.1, read on the forward strand.
TTGTTTTTTTGTGTGTAAATTACATGAATTGTGTGAATGTGTCGAATTAAAAGATCGGTTAAATGTCGGTTAAAAAGACTAAAAGATTTTAAAACAATTCAAGGGATGCTTAGAGATTTTTATTGATTTTTAGTTAACTTAAGATTCCTAAGATTCGAACCTTTGAAAATTTTCAGGTTGCAATTTTGAAATTTAAACACAGGTTGAATGAAACAACATTTATAAATTTAATGATTACTAATTATCATTTTATAGAATACAAGATGATATGAATGTTATTTTTGGCAATTCGACAATATGCACTTTTGCTGCATTCAATTATTCTTCCTCCTATTTATAATCAAGGAATATTGACTTATAATTCAACTGAATCTTTTCATTAGATCTAATATTATATATTGATTATTATATTATTATTATATATTATAATTATATCTAATATAATATTTTATTTTTTAGATGCCGTTAGCACACCTCTGCTACAAAATTTGGAACAAAGTGGCAATAATAAAACGTAAGTTCGCTTTAAATTATTTAATTAATAAGTTATTCCATTAAATTATTCAATGAATTTAATGAAGGCATTTTATGGAAGTATTGACGCTGTAAATTCCTATTTTCTTTTACCCATAGTTCTTTTACTCTATTAAATAGAGTTCTCATGGTGAGTTATTATTTTCTTTTGAATGAGCGTCATATTCAGAGAGGAAGTTTACTTAGGATTGAGCTATCATTTCCGCATTCGGTATAAAGAGGTTTACGTTTTAAACAACATTAAGTGTTACTGCAATAAGAGTCAATTATTTTCAATCGTTTAGTGTTTGAATTAATAATATTCTTGAATGCCATTTTTGTGGAAATATTGCTTAATGAAATTCTCACTTAATTGTTCGTTTCATATATCCTAATTAGAAGATATTTTTAGAGAGATAAAACTTCCTTGATTAGATAAGTAACGTAATAATAAGAATATAACAAGTATAAATTTTTAGTTCAACATTTGTGAAATGATAGGTCCTTAAGCATTAAGAAATATCTTTTATTCGTTTTATATTTGATGTTTGGTTTAAACCGGTTATTTAAGTCTCAAACTCAAGTAGTCAGTTCTGTGAAAATGATTATAAAAACTTAGTCTGCTGCAAGAGACATTAAGACACAAACTAGATATGAATTGAAAGGCAGTGAGTCATTTAAAAAAGTTAATTGTTGAATTTTCCACTGACGTAACATAACAAATGGTCGAAATTTTAGTTTGGCTGTCTTTAAAAACTAAAACTGATTCAGGAGAGATTAGAAATTACATGGTTTAAAATTTTTTTTGCAGTTATATCTTCCAAATCTAAATTTTTTAAAATTTAATAACCGGAAAAAAAACAAAAAACAGGGAAAACCAGGGAATTTTTTTCTTTGATTTAAGTGTCGCTTCGTCAGTTTGTTTCTGAATAAACGAGACCTTCAGTGTTCGATAGTATCATTCTTATAACGAATCATGCTTCCAGTCGTGGTTTCAATCGTGACGGGGTCTGTATTCAAACTAGAGCACGCGCGCCTTTCTCTTCTTCCTGCGTACTCGCTGTATGTATGAAATGAATATACCTACCTAGACATTAAATTACTCGTTTATTAAGTTTCCTACTCTAGTCGTCGTTAGGTCACTTCTCACTTTCCTAGAGTATGTTCTTATCTCTCAATCAAGTGCCAATTAAAAACCGAAAATTAATTTTTTTTTTCAAATCTATAACAAACAAATTGTGTGTGAAGTTCTACCAATTTCAAATCATTCAAGTGCTGGTTTAAATGAACTGGAATTAGTTCAAATCTTTCGTTTTGAAATTCGCCTCGTTTTTGAAAAGTTGTGTTCCAGACTTATCAGTGATTTTTTTTGATTTTAAAAAGGAAGGCCGAAATGTTAATCAAGATATATGAATTGATGATTGATTCAGACTTAAGATTGTTTGTCTTGTCTAAAAGATAGTCTTTATCTGAGTGACTTATTAGCTTTTTGCACTTTTCGCAAAATGTCAAAAATAAGTAGTCCACTTGTTGATCAAGTGAAATTGGTTTATCGAAACATATCCAATTTCACTCTCTCCAAAGATACACAACATTCGTCGTTACATTTCTCCGGATACAGTCCTGGACTTGCCGAATGCACGAGACTTCTTGGGTTAGTAAAATTATATTTTAAATTTTACAAACAAAAAAAATGGAGTTTTACGTCAAATGACCTTCTCTCATGCAATATTGCACCTGATGTCTGTCTTTAAATATTGCGCTTGGAATTTCAGTGTCTGCTGATATAATAGTAAAGTTTATTCAAATTCTAGGTATACGTTTTTTGCAAATAATGAAAAGAAACATTGCAAACATAAAAAAAGAATAAAAATTGTCTTATCATTTACGATAACGATCCAGGTGTACTTAGTCTTCGTCCATAAATGACATTTCACTTCATATGATATAATAGAATTTCTTTATTCTTAAATAAAACTAAAAGAATAATTTTATTAATAGATTTTTGAATCTATTAATTGATTTTTTGAATCTCTGGATGAAAGCCTCAAGCGCAGAAAGTGTGACGATTTTTTAAAATCGAAACGAAATTCAATGCATTTTACTCTAGCGTTAACTTTTATTAAACCGTAAATAAAAAGGAGTAATAATTTGAGGAGCCGGTTAAAATCTCTGGAAATAATTATAATAATAAATAATTAATAATAATATAATAATAAAAGTAATAATAATAATAATAATAATAATAATAATAATAATAATAATAATTGTAAGAACTAGAGCTTTACCTAAATTAGGAATCGTAAGAGATTGAAAATCACAAAAAAAAATATATATATATAAAATTAATAATAATAATAATAATAATAATAATAATAATAAATAATAATAATAATAATAAATTATAGCTTATTTAATAAATTTTAGAAGATTTCTAAGGATTTCGAGGGATTATAAAGAATTTGGGAAAATTTTAAGAAATCTTGATATTTTTAAAGTGATATTTCAAAGAATTTTAATTTTTCCTATGGAATTGTAAAAAATTATAAAAATGAGAATTTTTTCAAACTTTTGAAGGTATTTATCAATTGACTTCAAATTAATTATACTTTCTGAGGATCTCTGTGAATGCGCTACTCTTCTATCTACATAGTTGTGTTTTTCATTTCCAAAGTTCTTGACTATGAAAATAAATTAAAAATACTCAGTGTCTTTCAAAAATGATAATTAATTTACAAAATGACGCAACTGTTTTGGATCTTTGATACCATTGTTTGATAGCTGCGGCACCTGAACATATTTCATAAACTTTAACGCATACACGTGTTAAATTGCTTTTGTGCATAGGTCGATGGTCCAGAAATGACAAGCATGCGATCTCACTTCATGAAAATGAACCTGATCAAGTGTTTGGAATTTCTTTGCTTAATAAAAAGAAAATGTCGATTTTAACTCGCTCATTTCTATTCAGTCTTCGTCTACATGAGACGAAGGTTTATTGACTTTATTATTTACACACTTTATTTATTTATTTACTAAAAATATTTATTATTATGAATGTATAATTGGTATAACTAATTTGCTCTTATGGTAAAGTATCACATGTCCTTAAATTGAAAATTATATTCTCCAATATCCATCTATTGGCCCTTAACGAATACATTCTCATCAAAATATTCGCGCTCGATTTTTTTTATAAATTTCTGCACCTTTCTAATAAATTATATAATTAAACTAAGTTTGCCGAAGAGCACAATCCAATCCGATAATTCTTTCGAAAGTTTTTGGGAGGGAAAAATTTGTTTTTTTATTTTTTAACATTATTTTTCAGGATTAAAACAAAAACTACTTACTCTATCAAAAAGTGGTCAATGAAAAATTATTATTTTCTAATAGTATTTTTCACGATTAAAATGAAAACTACTTATCCTGTCAAAAAATTATCAATGGAAGGTGATTTTTCACATAAAACCAATACCTTCTCATATGATGAGAATTCAAAAATATAAGTAAAAATTAAATTTTAAAAAATAATTCTACTAATTCAAATTTTATTACTACATATCTTTGGCTCAGTAGTAATAAAATTTGAATTAGTAGAATTATTTTTAATATAGAATGCAACGCAGTGTCAAGTGGCTAGTTCTTGGCCTTGATTTCATGGTTGAAATAACTGGAACTGTAAAGAAAAAGAGTCACCAGACATACTTTGTAATTGTGCTCTCGATTTCTTTTCCTCAATGTTTCCCTATGCCATTTTCCATGTTTACGGTCAGTTACATAAAGTCCATTCAGTTATTACTGTCTAACTTGCTTAAACGAAGTGAACCAACTCCTAAGAATTGATTTACATATTAAATTAAATTTCTTAAAGTACATTAAAATCTCGTTAAAACCATTAAAAATTTTTAAAATTCCATAATCTAAAATCTCAATAAATTTCGAACAGTTCCTTTAAATACCTGAAAATTTTTCAAAATTTGACGTAATCAAATATTGAATAATGTAATAGATTGTCTTAAAATAGAATTGAAAGAATGTTTACTTGAAGGACCTAAAAATGTTCTGCCTATTTCAAATTTGATTGAATTTTCGAAAAAAAAAAAACGAAAATTTTCTTTTAGTTTTTTGTAAATAAATTTGTTGCTGTTAAATAAAATAAAAAATAAATATTTTTTTCGTCTTTCAGAATAAATTTCCTGGCGATTGAAAAAAAATTAACTCAAATTGATTAATTTAAGCAGGAAATAGAAGCTTCCAAAGTGTCGCCGGGTGAAAAATACCCATGTGTGGATTTTACGTAACTTTCTGAAAGTGTGGGCTTAGAGGGTTAATTGTTGTCCATGAAATGTTTGCCGTATAATATTGCTAGCTTCCTTACAATTTTTCAACACCTTTTGTGAATATTTAAAAGAATTCACCGGATTTGTGATACAATTATTACATCACTTGCATTGAATGTCGTCGAACTTATCGAATGAAACACCTCCCGATAATAAATTCGAACAAAAGGTTTCCCTCCTTCTTAACAGGAAAAAGTGAATCGCGAGAGCATTTGATTGCTGTAAAGTGCGTGCTAAATGTCTCGTTGATATGTTTTAATTAAACAGACCACTGGTTATCAATCTTTGTTACATCAGCGGAGAAAACTGACTGCTTCACTGAAACATGTCAATATCCTCAAGCGAGTCAATACATATTCAGGGAATATTATTTCGTTTAAAATCCGAGATGAAATTACGAGTGCAATGCTTATCTTTACAAAACATTCCATCACGATAGATCGTGCCGTGAGCAAATCCCGAAGCAGAGAGTACGAACTATCGTAGATTTCCTAAATTATCAGTTGTCCGAGCGTCCGAGGCAACTGCGTTCACCGAGTGACACATAAAGTTGAATTTTTCTCACGACGTTCCATTTTAATTCAAGTGCTATCGAAATTAGGAATCTACAATTTTAATGAGTTTTAAGTCTTATTGCAAAATTGGCTTTCGGTTACTGATTCTCCTTCAGTAAACAATAAAAAAACCAATCAGTGTAATCGAATCTCTATTCTAAGTTCTGAAGAAATTAAGAGATTTGCTTTTTATTTTAAAAATTAATTACCGGGTTAAGACCTTCAGTTAATGATTTTACTAAATAATATTTGTAATATCAATTTTAAAGTAGCAGTTGAGGGTAGAATTATGATCGTGATTCGAGTAGTCTCACAAACAGTAAATTATTAATTTTTACATTCTCATCAGAGAATGTATTATTTCAAGATAGCAAAACAAAAATATATTTTTTTTTAATACAGTCTTTATTTTAACACTAAAAAATGAAGAAATCTGATGAAAAACCACTTCTTCCGAAGGATTATGGAGTAATAAACAATTTATGGTAAGCTTGATTAGGCACTTGGCGGTTTATTAATAAACAGAATCATATCCGTGATTCTAGATAAGAAATAAAAGTCATGAAATTCAAGTTTTACAAAAATAGTGATAAATCTCTGCTGTGCGTGACCATTGAGTTATTTTTCTGGATTATTCATACACAATATAACATTTCTGATAGGCTGTAATTGAACTTAATTAAGTACTTTCGACTAGTGTAGATAAATCTCTGCTCTAATGACTTTTTAAAATTTAATTTAACAATTGTAAATATGTATTTTATGTTTGCAAAAAATTTTAATTTATAAAACCTTGATCAGTACGAAAATAATAATAAAAATCAAGTGAATGTAAATTTTTATTTATTTTTGCAGAAACTTCATGATTAAGTATTTCCTACATTTTGTAAAAATATTTTTCTTAACTTAACAGGAAAAATATTCAAATATGTCCAAATTTTTCGTGCTATCTTCAAGTCCTCGCGCAATGCAAGGTAAATTTCTATAGAGATTCTGTAAAAGTTTACCTTTAAAATGAGCCCAAAAATTAAAAAAATATTTATTATTTCGAAAGTTATTGAAATTTTTTAAAACATTGAGATTTGACGTTTTTTGTAATATCTTTTTAAAAAATTGACAAAGTGGCTTCCTCTAGGGCTCATTTTAAGCAAAATTTTGATGGCCTTTAACTTACTTAAAAGAAGAAATGTAATTTTTAATGTAATTAAATTTAAGAGAACTGAAATATGTAATAATCAAAAAACAGGTAAACTCACAATTCTGACCCGTAGTGTAAGCTCTGATTTTTTTTCTTCAATCTGCCTGAATTTAAATGAGAATTGTAAGAACTAGAGCTTTACCTAAATTAGGGATCGTAAGAGATTGAAAATCACAAAAAGAAAATATATATATAAATTTTATAAATTTCTGAATATCGAATTATTAAAATAATTTTTTAATAAATCATTTTTTGTTGTTTTAGGAATGAGGAAGATGGTGAATTTCAAGAAACGACAAACTCAGCTAGGTTGCTTCATACATTGGACAAAATTGACTCTAGTGAAATATCTATAATTAAAATCTGCATCGAGGGGATGACTTGTCAGTCTTGTGTGAATAATATACAACAAGTAATAGGAGTACATCCAGGCGTGATAAATATTAAAGTCTACTTAAAAGAAAAAGTTGGAGAAATAACATACAGAACGAGTGAAACGTCCTCTAAAGAATTAGTCGATGCAATTAGCGATATGGGCTTCGAGACATTTTTACCACCTGGAGAAAAGACTTCTAATAATAATAAATTAAGTCTCGATTCTGCTATTAGTAATTGCAGTATTCACATCGATGGAATGACATGTATTTCTTGTGTTAATACTATTACTGGTAAAAAATGTATCAATATTTACGTTTTTGATTAAAAGACTTGCTGCTTTTATTATTTTTAATATATAATATATATTTTTTTATTATAGAATTTATTTCGAAAAAACCAGGAGTGAAGGAAATCCATGTGAGTTTGGAAGGAAAGGAAGCTAAAATTTCTTACAGCTCTGAGGACGTAAATCCAGATGAAATAGTCGATTATATTGAAAATATGGGTTTCGACGCATTCATTAAAGAAGTAAACGGGCAAACCGAGAGCATATCCAGAAATAAATCTGATAATAATAATGAGAAAGGGGAAGTCGCAATTCAAGTAAATGGTGGTGGAGACGTAAAGGCTGAAAAACAACTTGCCAAATGTGTTTTGCATATACAGGTTTGTCTTCATTAGCTTTCATAGTATCAAAGATTATTTACAAAATCAGGGTGATAACTTAACTGGGAAACCAGGAAAAACCAGGAATTTACTTCTGATTGCAGTAAAACTTAAGTTTTCATTCTTTTAATAAGTATCTATAGGTACTATATGAATGACCGGGAATTTGAAATCGTCCGCCGAATCGCCACCTTGAAAATTAAATTGAAATAATTTTGAATTTAGACTGAATTGTTTTTTTATAGGGTATGACCTGTGCGTCTTGTGTGACTGCGATAGAGAAGCACTGTAAGAAATTGTACGGAGTAGATAGTATTCTAGTAGCATTAATGGCTGCGAAAGCAGAAGTGAAATACGACCCAGAAAAAATAAATCCAGTTGACGTAGCTTCGAGTGTTTCTCAGTTAGGATTTCCTGCAGAAATTAGCGATCTAGGAACTGGGGAGAGTGAAGTAGAAATCATGGTATATTTGATATTAAAAAAATTATTTAATTCTTTAAATTTTAAATTATTAAGAGTTCAATTCTCTATATTTTTTCATCTAGCTTTAGTTATTCAAATTTGTGATTTTATAGATTTCAGGAATGACCTGCGCATCTTGTGTAAACAAAATAGAATCAAACATTAAAAAGTTACTGGGTGTGCAATCTGCGAGAGTTGCACTTGCCACTCAACGAGGGAAATTTAAATATGATTCTGATAAAATTGGAGTCAGAGATATTTTAGAAAGTATTAACAAATTAGGCTTCACTGCCAGCCTTCTTAGTAACAAAGAAAAAGAGAATAGGAGTTATTTGGACCAAAAGTAGTTATTAAGATTCTGCTTTAAATTCTAAAATTCAATTTGAATCATATAATGATATCTGTCTCGTTTTTAGGGAAGAAATACAAAAATGGAAAACTGCATTTTTGATATCATTAATATTCGGAGTGCCGTGTATGGTAGCGATGACATATTTTATGTTGGATATGTCAATCGGTCATAAATCTCATGAAGATATGTGCTGTGTGATACCTGGAGTATCATGGGAAAATCTTATTCTTTTTGTCTTCTCAACTCCCGTCCAGGTATATACTGGAGATGACTTATTGTATATTTATTTGTCGATTTAAATTTTTACTAATTCACTTGAATTATTTTCAAATATGTACTGTATGTCTTCTAGTTTTTTGGCGGATGGCACTTTTACGTTCAAGCTTATAAAGCTTTGAAGCACGGATCTGCGAATATGGATGTTTTGATATCAATGACAACAACAATATCGTACGTTTATTCTGTTTGCATTCTCGCAGCAGCTATTATTTTGCAAGAAAGTGTCAGTCCACAGACATTTTTCGACACACCACCGATGCTGCTTGTCTTTATCAGTCTGGGAAGATGGCTTGAACACGTAGCCAAGGTAAAAATTAATTTGCTATTCGATTATTCAACTTTACTTAAGAATTAATTTAAAAATCAAGCTTTCGACGTTGAAAAATGTTTTGTTTGAAGTATTCCAAATTTGTATTTAAATGTTTTAATTCAAGCTTTTCGAGGAGTTGATGATTCATGAAATCAAATTGTAGACTTGCATAGAAATCTAATGAATTCTCCAGAAATATCTGAAATCTCCTAAAATATCTGAAGTCACTTGAAGACGCTTGAAGTTATTTGAAGTTACTTAAAGTCACTTGGAATCTCCTGAATGCTTCTGAAATATTTGAACATACTTCAAGTCTTAAAATTATTTACAATCACTTTAAATTGTTTAAAATCCCTTTATACCCTCCAATTCTTCAAAATCACTAAACCTCTACAAAATCACTTGAAGTCATGTAATGTCACATGAATTCACATAAACACAAATGAATTCACATGAAGTCACTTGAAATCGCTGGAATCTTCTTGAAATTTTTTGAAGTCATTGCAATATCCTGAAATATTTTGAAGTTAGAAGTAGGTGTACAATCGATTGAGTTGTAAACCTCTTAAAGCTTTCAAAATTAAATAATTTTATTCCAAAATTTTTTCAGGGCAAAACATCAGAAGCGCTTTCCAAACTCCTCTCACTAAAAGCGACAGACGCTGTCCTTGTGACTTTAGGCACCAACAAGGAGATCCTCTCTGAACGAGTGATAAGTGTAGACCTAGTGAAACGAGGGGACATCCTGAAAGTCGTCCAGGGTGCAAAAATCCCCGTCGATGGTCGAGTTCTTTCGGGACATTCGGCTTGTGATGAGAGTCTAATAACTGGCGAAAGCATGCCAGTTCAAAAAAAAGTAGGCTCCGTTGTCATAGGAGGTTCTATTAATCAAACTGGTCCATTATTAATCGAAGCTACTCACACTGGAGAACATACAACATTGGCTCAAATTGTTCGTCTCGTAGAAGAAGCCCAGTCGAGTAAAGCTCCAATTCAACAATTAGCTGACAAGATTGCTGGATATTTTATTCCTTTTGTTATTGCTGTTTCAATTGTAACTTTGTTAGCTTGGATAATAGTCGGCTATGCAAATTTCAATGCCTTGCCTATATCGCACAATGAACAAATTCTGAAGAATAATTTGGGCAAACTCGAAACGATTTATCAATACGCTTTCAAGTGTGCGTTATCAGTTTTAGCGATTGCCTGTCCTTGTGCTTTAGGATTGGCTACACCAACTGCAGTTATGGTTGGTACGGGAGTTGGAGCTTTGAATGGAATTTTAATTAAAGGGTCTGAACCTTTGGAGAACGCACATAAGATCAAGTCAATTGTATTTGACAAGACTGGGACCTTGACTAATGGAACACCGAGTGTAGCTAAAATTGGTCTTTTCGTTGATGAGAAGATCTGCTCGATTGTTAAACTTTTGGTGATTGTTGGAACTGCGGAGGGCAATAGCGAACATCCCATTGCTTCTGGTAAGTTCCATGTTTAAAAAGCAGAATTTAAACATCAAGTCTGAAATGGAAAATTTTAATCTATTTTATTTTTTAGCTATCGTCCGCTACGTGAAAGACACGATAGGGTCGGAAGTGAGCGGTCAATGTTCAAAATTCCAAGCAGTTGCAGGTTGTGGTCTCAAATGTAAAGTTTCTTATCTCACGACTGCAATTTCTTTAGCTCTAAAATCGGAGAAAATTATCAACTACATTAACCAGTCGAGGAAACTTATCTCAGGAACGTTCGACTTGAATGGAATTCCTGTGGATATTGTGTCGATGGTCAGTTCTACGCAAGAGAGACAAAATATAGATTTGGAATTGCTACTAAATCCTGATTCCCAAGGAGATCAAGCCGACGTCGACTCTTTTGAAGTTTGTATTGGGAATAGGGAATGGATGAGGAGGAACGGAGTTCTTATTCCTCAGGAAGTAGAGATGAGGATGGTTGATGAAGAAAGTTTAGGACGTACGGCTGTACTAGCAGCTGTAAATAGTACTTTAGTGGCTATGATCAGTGTAGCGGACATGGTGAAATCTGAAGCGCATTTGGCAGTTTATACTTTAAAAAGAATGGGTTTGGAAGTTATTCTTTTGACGGGAGATAATAGGAAGACTGCCGCTTCTATTGCGAGACAAGTTGGAATTAATAAAGTTTTTGCCGAAGTCCTTCCGTCACATAAAGTAGCGAAAATTCAGAGATTGCAAGAAAAAGGAATTAGGGTTGCAATGGTCGGCGATGGAGTTAATGATAGTCCAGCTCTTGCTCAAGCTGATGTGGGAATTGCGATTGCTTCTGGTACTGATGTTGCTGTGGAAGCTGCTGATGTTGTTTTAATGAGGGTGAGCTTTTTAAGAATAATTTTTTTGTAACTTCTCATAAAAACTGAGATCTGATGAGCTAATTGTTTATTTATTTTCTAGAATGACCTGCTGGATGTGGTCGCGTGTCTGGATCTCTCTCGAAAGACAGTGAATCGAATAAGATTGAATTTCCTGTTTGCCAGTGTTTACAATTTATTAGGAATTCCCATAGCTGCAGGTGTTTTCAGTCCCTTGGGCTTCCTTCTTCAACCCTGGATGGCTTCTGCTGCCATGGCACTCAGTTCCGTTTCCGTCGTCGGAAGCTCTCTATTACTTAAATTGTTAGTCCAATTATAAAATATTGCAAAATAATTATTTTGCTAATTCATCAAAATTTTTATTCCACTTAAATTCCCCTATTTTTCAGATATCGGAAACCAACAAGAATCACTCTAGAAACTTCGGAGTACTTAGCAGCTATGAACGCTCGATCTGCTGCTAGAATGCTAGATGCCGATACAATTTCACTTCATCGAGGAATAGACGACGCGATATCATCAGCGATGCATCGATCCACATCCACAATATCCAGGTATTCCCTGACAAATGTTCCAGGAAATTTTCCTACGATAAATTCTGACTACCAGCTTGTATAATTTGTGACTAACTTAGCTGTTCTAACTCAAATGGTAGTGGTCTTTCATTTAATGTAAATTAATTCTGTTTCCGTTCGTTTTTCGTGATAAGTCAGTCACGATTTCAATCTATTGACTAATTGTTGATCTTGATTTTGTGATACGGAAATTGTCAATCATCTTTTGAAGTGTAAAATAACTAAAATGGTGCTTTCCTTTTTTTAACAGAGATATATCTATTTTTTTATAATATAATGTTTGTAATATCATATACTAGACGTGTTTTCGCAACTTTATGAGGCTGTAAAAAGTAGTTTTAAGTTTTTGATACCATTACACTGATATATTGTACATACTATAAAATACGAGAGGAATTTTGTAATAAGATTGTACATTGAACTGACACAGTTTGTATACCATGTACAATATCCGCTAAAAGAAAGTAATTGTACAATTTTGATTTACTATTGTGTTACTTTTGTAAATAAATACTTTTTCTAGTTTCTTAAACGTTTGTTTGTGCAGTTTTCTAGAAAAATTAAAACTACAAAAAGTGATGGATACGGAGGTAAAATCCTTTATTTTTATGATTTTCTTATGTTATTTTCGTTTTTAGTCGTCGATTTACTTTTAAGCTTTTCCGAAGGGAATGAACATTTTACTAAAAGTGATTCAAAAAGAAGTCAGTACTGCCAATTTTCAGATGATATATTCTACTGATCAGAAAACTGAGGTAAACGTGAATACAATTTTTATCGAGATAAATTATTATAAATGTTGGTTCTCAAGGAATATTGTTAAAAATTGTTGGAATTAATTATAGACGAAAAAAAATTCCGATTATTTTAAGAATATTTGTTTGTTTATTATCTTTATACAGTAAATATTTAATACACTAATATAAAAATTAAACAAGTTGCAAAGTAACATATTTTTTACACAAAGCATACTTACAAACTAATTTGAAGGCTTTTTTGACATTCTTGAGCTTTCGCACACTAATTACTACAACTCTTGTTAAGATTCTGAATCTAAAAACTTAAATTACTAAATTAAATCAGAATTATAAAAGTACAAAACTAGGAATTACTCGTTTATTTTAATATTAAAAGTTCTTTCTCTTTTTACAGATTGTTTAATCATTCAAAGGAAGAGGTAGAAGGTCGTCTTCTGAGGCATGATGCTGACGATCTTGTTACGGTAGATTTTACCAATCGACAAAAAAAAGCAAAAATCCTCACGGAAATTACAACTTTGTAATCTTGAGATTTTAGGTTCAAAAAAGCAAAGGGTAAGGCTGTCATATTTTATAAATAATTTACTCGCCTGGAATAAGTTTTCTAAAATATGAGACTAAAAGATTTATATTTCATATCTGCATACTAATATTATAAGAAACGAGATGACTAAACTATTTTAGTACTTAAAATTCATTGAAGATGATTTAGTTTGCACCTTAATCCTCCAGTATTCCATAGTTACCGCTAAAGAAGAATAATCAATCAACTTTTGATATTTTTTACCCAGTGAATACAGAACATATTATTAAAAGACAATTCACACGTTCATACAATAAAAATACTAAGTTTCTAATTATTAAGCTTCCCCGAAAAGGAGTTTTAATACATATATTATTAAGTTAGGACATAAATATATGATTTATACTTAATTGGAAACAATATTGAGAAAATAACGTAATAATTGTAAAAAAAAAAAAAATTATAAAATTTTCAAAAACGCTATAATTCTGAGTAAAGTACTTAGGTTTGAAAGCGATTAAAATTTGATAAATTTAAATATAAAAACGTTTTAATAGACAATTTTTAAAAGAGACTGACTACATATTACAAAATAACATAAAATGTTATGCACCTAATTCAAAACAGTTTTTAAATTTTAACCGCTTTATGTTACATAATTATATGGAATACATGCAATTTCTATTTTATTTTCATTTTAAGAAATATGCTTCCTGAAAAAAAAGAACTTTTAGTTAACGAAAAAAAAAAAAAAAAAAAAATGAAACTGACAAAATGATTTCTACTCGCTGAACTTAAATATGAAGACGATCGCAAATCATTTATATAATTATTTTTTCTCAACAAATGTATATACATTTAAGAAAATATACGCACAAGTGTGTGGTTTTATGTATATTTTTTTTATTGAAAAAAATTAATAAATAAATAAAAACGAATCTCTTTCACTAGTCTTTGAATTTTTTAAACTATTAAAATCCCAACTACACCTTTAAAAAAATTTTTTTTTAAGTCTTGAAGAATTGCTTTACAAAAACTTATTTCTATGTTTAAAATTGGAAAGAGTTCTAAACTTAATGATTTTGATTTGAAGGTACGAAAATTTCAATTTTAAATATTTAAGCTATCTAATTCAGTTAAACACGTGCAAAAATGAATTTAAAACTATATTTTGCTGAATAAATTATTTAAAAGACTATATTAAAGATTATGTACTAAAAAATTGCAACATCGATGTTAGATGTTATACACACTCGTTAATATTTTTTAAAAAGAAAAAAAAAAAAGAAAAAATATTTAACAGCAACCTGCTTTGAAAAAAAAACTTCTACTCGTTTAAAAATCCTCGATAAAATTGTACTTATTGTAAATGACTGTCTTTTTAGGAGGAACCAATAATGTAGACATCGGAATCGCTCTTGCTGATTATAGGGATAATTCCATCCTCTACAATATTTAATTTTTCGTCCGAATGTGTCTGCTCTTTAGGTGTTTCTGTATTTTCTTCTCCTGTATCTGAAAATTCCAATTCATCCGACTCGGCATTGGCCGTTATCGTTGATGATTGGGAAACATCACTCACTTGACTGAACAACTTTTCCAGAAATGGCTCCTCAAACTGAGCTTCCATACAATTTTCTGACAATTTTGAATTTTTTAACTGAAGTTCATCAAGTTCCGAGAGATTTTTCTCTCCAAGGAAGCAATCTTTGATTACAAAGCTACAACCGCCAAGAGACTTATCTATAAGTTCCGAGTCCATATGATAACTTTGTCTCGTGTCTTCTAAATCGTCTTGAAATTTGAGGTTTTCGCCCTCGAGAAACTTAAGCTGTTGAATATTTGAAATTTTTTCCTCATCTGGAAGAAGAAATTCAAGATTATTTTCGGCTTCTCTGTTGCTGAAGCTTGTACTGTCGATCAAGGGATCTTGATCGGCAACTCCAATGTTGGCCTTTTTATCACTGGAAGTCGCAGCTTCTGATTGCTCGGGCAGAACTATATTTTTCAGTGGAGCAAAGAAGGGACTTTGCTCCACGTACTTCGAGTAAAGAGATGTTAATTCTTCCTGTGTCAAGGGTTGAGTTTTGGCCAATGGCAAAATTATGACCTTCTCTTGGTCGAAAGGTTGTTCTTTTGGCTTGTTAATTTTTCGACCCTTATTCTCAACGGTATATCCCGATAGTCCTTTTTTTAAGACGAGTGTCTCAAGAATCGGCTCTTCTTCTTCGGAATAATCATCATCATTGATGATCAAACAATCATTGTAATCGTTATCTTCGTGATTCATTGTAAATCTGTAATTGTAATTTAAAATTTAAACATCTGAATCTATTTATATGAAATTTTCTATAGCTAGTGTGTTATGTATTTTTTAAATTTAAAATAGAAATTTCAGAACTGTGATATTGTATAATTTAAGGCTGTTGGAGTAACGGACGAAAAGTCATTTCGAAGCCGCAAAAATACACGGTTTAAATAAGTGTCGTTTGACACGTTTTATACGTTAGTGCATTAATGCACAAACGTAAGAAAACATGAACAGTCAGAACAGTGAACACGGACGTCTGTGCACCATTATTTTTTTCTTATAAAGTAAAAACTGTGAAAAAAAAACTTGTGTAATCAGAATTTGCTAATATATGGTATTTAATTACAAAGGAAACTTCAAATTTTGTAACCGTCAGAAATTAGAATGCTTGCGGCTTTACTTATACGCTTCGGTCTGCCAGCAAGCAGCATATGCCGGTTATTTGCATACGTCGATTTTGATTATTTTCTGTAATGATTTAACTAATATATATTATCCATAAGGAAAGTAGGCTTACCTAAATTTCAAAAAAATGCCAAAAAAATCCAGAAACTTCGAAAATTCACAGCAAACTTAAAAAAGTAAAAGCTACAGGTGTTTTAACCGTTTTGACCTTTGTTGTCGGAAAAGAAACAGAAAAGAAACGTATGTATGTGTAGGCATATACATATATGTATGTATTCAGATGAATATTGGATTGCTTCTAACTTCAGTGCGATCAATAAAAAAATCGATTATTGAGATTATAAAACAAAATGGCGGTGGCAGCTGAGTACAATATGTAAGGTTCAACTCTCACCCTTGAAAGAAGCATGTTCGATTTAAAATGTCATATTTAATTTGCGTCAAAAGTAATTCTTTCATAACAGTTTAACGATTTTTCCAAAAGAAGTATAGGAAAATTTTGCATTTATCAGATGACAATTATTTGAGGTTATATATATATATATATATATATTTAGTCCTTTATATATATTTAGTATTTAGTCCTTTTTGTAACCGTCAAAAAATAAAAAAAATAGAAAAGGGTTTTTTGATATTACTCATCACTGATCGTAAAAGGTATGTTTTTTATTATTTAAGTTAAATATAATAGTATATAAATTTCGTAACTTGAGACTGGAAGGGAAGAAAAAATCAAAATAGTCAATTCAATGTGTCGTGCGTACGACATATATTCTAAATAATATTAACAGTCTCGCGCAATAATAAAGACAACGAATTTTCATGACTTACAATTGATTTAACTACAATGATAAACGATAGCTTTTTTTTCGATTTGCATTCGATGAATTAATTTTTTAAGGTCGAATATGACATATTCTTTAATTAATATTTTTATAATCTCGCTGGTGTTTTTTGAGCTTAGTTAATTGCATATCCGCCTAAAGAAATTTTTTTTGGTAAAAAATAGTATTGTATATTGAATTAAATATTAGAATATTAATCATTATAAATTATATATAAACGTCAAGAATCGAGACAGACCTTATCCAAAAATTATGTCAAAATTTCCAATATTTTCATCTAGCAATACTAATTTTTTGAACTAAATTATAAACAAAATACCAATTTAAAAATGCCAGGAAAGAAAATCTCATTTAAATCAGTTACTAAATTCATCATTCAATTAAAGAGATGACTACTCTACACCCAGAAAAAAAGTTTGTTTGAATCAAATAAACGTATATTTGTTATAAAGCCAACTAAAAAATATCTTTGAATTAAATAAAATTTATTTGATTCAAAGAAATTTTCTATTTAATTCAAATAAAAAATTTCTTTGAATCAAATAAATTTTATTTAATTCAAAGATATTTTTTAGTTGGCTCTATAACAAATATACATTTATTTGATTTTCGAATATTTGTTTCTCAGTGTACAGATCGGTATTTCCCATTTTATGAATAAAGATATATTTCTTTAGGTGAATTGAAAAGGACTTATATTCATACAAGAAATTACAATAAATAATTTGCGTAAGGAGGTACAATTTTATTCACAACAGCCTTTGGTTTCCTTCATGATGTTTATCCTTTTTACATTTTTAAGCGTCTCATAAACACGATGTCGTTAACAAAACACCAACAAGAACATGCAATAAATAATTAAGGATAATTGTGAATGCTTTATAAATTGTATAAAAATGTTTCTATGTACGCTAAATATGAATATCTTATGAATATCTACGCAAAATAGTATTCATACCAGTAGCAACTTTTAGTTCCAAAACTAAAAGTTCCACTTGCATAAAGATAACGTTTAGCAAGTAATGATAAAATATGAGAATCAAGGTCATCTCGGCGAAAAATTAAACATATATTTTATTATTCGATGGTTTTTACTGCTTTTCACAGACAAATAAATTTTTTATTTTCTAATAAATAAACAAAAAGCTAAATAAATATATAAATATTAAAGAATTAATTAAAAAATCAAAACAAAACGTAACAAGCTATAAAGTTAAAAGCGATTTATATTATTAATAAATATGTTAAAAACTTACAGTCTCAGAAAAAATTGTCTAAAGAACTCTGAATCCTCTGGGCATTATTTTCAGAAAAATTTTAATGAAAACTCTAAATATAAAAAAAGAATTTGATTCTCCTCAAGAGTTTTTCTGAGGTATGAATTTTTTCTGATTTTAGAAGATTCCAGAGATTTTTAAATAAATTTTTTCTCGACGATGTGTTCAGTAAGTGGGAAAACTGTTAAGAAAATGACTTGAGCTCCTATTCACGCAAGTTTCCTAAATATCCACGCACGTCAGATATTTCTTTTGCTTTTTTAAGTTCATATGAATTTACAATAGTGTCGCGCTATCACGAAGTTAACACGTGCCAAATGTGTTAATTTATCATAGGATAATACACAACTTCACTCGCATCAAACATATAACCATACTGGAAAAAAACATCACTTGATGCAAAAAAGCATTCATATATTGGCCAAAAGTAATATCTTTTTAATCAAATAAATAATAAATTATTTTTTGAATTTAAAACATCTTCTACTAAAATAATTGGCCATAATTATTGCTTTCGTTGCACAAAGTTAACCAATTTAATTATAATTTCATTATAATAGTTTTAGATTTCAAAAGGCTAAGATGACTGAAAGTTCTGAACGTTCAAATGAACGAATTTTTGTTTTGATTGTATTTTCAGCTAGAAAATGTTTTACAAAATATTGATTCATTCGCATTGAAAATAATGATGTATGAATGAAATTTGTAATGTCTGCTATTATGTAATGTTGTGACGTTGCAGATTTAAATGTGTAGTCATTTTAAAAAAAAAAATTATTTTTATGTGGAACAATATTTCTGGACAAAATAGAATTGGGAGAAAATATTTCGTTCATTTGAACGTTATGATACATAAGGGTAAAGGATATGAAAATCTTTGTGCAACGTGCATCGTTTGGAAGTTTTTTTCTACTGTGTGAGAAAATATCCAACAACATCAATTTATAATGAGGTTGCAAGACGTTTCTCTTTCAGATATATATATATTATTAACTCGTCCATACACTCTAAAATAACGCCAATGAAATATTAGCTTTCCCCTCGCCTCGAATGATCTGCATGATATAAAATCCTAGTTTAATATGGCCGGTCATTTATTAATACTTATTCCGTATAGAATCAGTTTATATTTATATCCGCAATTAATAAATAGATAACTGTAAGCTTAATCTCTAGACTCAATTTATCAATTATTACAGTATTAATCAGATTCATCTCAACTATCTATTTAACTCTTATTCTTAGCATTTCCATTCTCTTCATCCATTAGGTATCTAATAATAATCTCGTGGTTTGTCGTGTATTGCAAAGCCCGATTTATTAACTCATAACTTCAGCATTATAACGTCATGTGCCTTCAGCGCTTCAAGTTTTAATAAAATACTTTTCAAAATGAAGTGCACTAAATTATGGAATCATAAACAATTTTCGAGATTCACAATTCCCCTAAATTCAAATTTAATGTCATTCATTTGAGTTTGAGTCAAGAAAAATTAAGATGGAGATTTAATTTTTTTTAAGTTTTGAATTCAAATATTATTTTTCAAAGATTTAAGTTGAAGGAGATTATTAGAATTATTTTTTATGATTCTATCAATTTATCAAACTACTTGTGTCAAGAAAAGTTCTGCTACATTTTCGGTTGGCACTTGAATTTGGAAATCAGCACACTTTCTAGATACCAACAGAAAATATAGACTTTCAGGATGAATAACTTTTAATAAAAAAATCGACACGCGAAAAATTTTGCATCAATAGAGAGCATAAATAAACAAATTCTATTGCACATTATGCCAATCCAATTGAAAATCAATCTTTCGTTTTTGACCTCATATTAAATAAATAATTCGAACTAATTTCTTTCACCTAAATCAGAGTGCTTACGTCTTTTTAATATTATAGGAACGAGGCGCCACCTATAAAATCTAAAGCGTGAGTCTTTATGACCTGGAACCCTTTGTAATTGATTCATAATTTTCATTCTTGTGATTCTCAATCTCAATTTGGACAAAGGTGGCTTTTAAAAATATGCTTATTAAAAAGAATCATCTCTAAGATTTGATCTTGCTGTTAACACGAATATTTATCTTTTTAGTTAAAGAATTATCAATCTTAAAACTTTCTTATCATGAACAAATCTTAAAGAAAAATTATTTTTTAAAAGTCACCCTGTTTTTTTTTTTTTCTTTTTTTTTACTCTCTCAAAAAGAAATTTTTCCTCTCGGTTCCAAAACACAGTCGACTTCTCCATCGATCATATGATAGCTTTTTTTAACAACGTTTAAACATTAAATAATGGCGTAACATCATAACATACGTTACAAGTTCACTATGAAGCTGGGCCAATTTGTGAGATATGTCTGTTTGAGAAAATATATCTTAAGTATATGCAATGTATTATGATATTAACAGAAACACCTAATTGTTACTCCTTCGCAAGTTTTACGAAGCAGACGAGAGAAGCTTGAATGCATTTGTTTATTATGTTCGTTATCGTTATTTATTATTTTATTTATTTAAATTTGTTATTTTATTTAATGCAATGTGTTAATTTGCGCTACTCGTATGTAGAATAGTCTTTTTATTTTTCGTCGAGTGAAAAAAAAATAAATCTCCGTTTTCTAGACGTTTCGAGTCGTTTCAATCGGCGAAAATTTTCTTTTTCTGCTTTGGCTTTCTCTCGTTTAGGCAACTTCTCAATCAGAAATTAGAAAACCTCTTTCCGCCTTTTTTTTGTTGTTTTCTTGATCATCCTGTGTCGAATGACGTTTATTGTTCTTTCTTCTGCAATTTATTGGACATTCATTTCGCAAACTTTGTGTAAGAATACAAAGTCGATCGAGTTTTAGAGTTAATTAGGTGTTGTCGCAACAATCAAGGTCGAACTTTTCAAGTCGATACTGCATGAGAAATATAGCAATGATTTCCAATTTATAAGATTTATTTCACGTTCAATTTGAAATTTAATTTCAAATCTTTCTGGATCTCTTTACTAAAAATCTAATGTATATGTTTTTGTTTCAGGTTTCAAAAAGAGATTGGAAATAATTCAAGTTCCGAGGAAAGATCAAAGGTAATAATTTCGATCAAACGAGAATTGAATTCAACGATTTAAGTGAAATGTCCAAACCGCAAACCAAATTCGAAATCTAAATATGATAATTTAAAGTTTGACTTTTCAATGATCCTTAATTAAATAATCTTGCTCGATTTCTCATAATGGTTTTGATAGGTTTTCTAAAACAGTAGACCGAAAACCAAATTAATTCAATTACCTACTTGGCAGTCAAGTTTTTTGCCAAAGTTATTTGATCGCGTACACTTTCGATCCTAACATCACATTCAAAATTAGGAAGTCCATGGGCTTCAAGTGATGAATTTAAAATCCAAGTTTACTACTGGCAGGAGAACGATTTGAAAAAAAAAAAAAAAAGAACATTCATCTTCTTCTCGTGAACTGGAAGACCTCCGACGCCATATTTCTCACAGGAAATCACCATAAAATCGTTGAGTGCTGTCCCACAAATTCCTAAAACTGGATTGAAATTCGAAGCGTAGGTTCTCATAGTATCACGCTATGTTGCTTCCACTCATCGTCGTCACACACTTTTTTTCTGGTGTATTTTGACTTTCGGAATTGCTTCGAACAGCCTTTGGTGGACCTATGCCATCAGGCGTAGGTGTAACGTCATCCGAAAGAGGAATATTGTTGTTCGTTGAGGTCGAACTTCTTCTTCCATTTTCGCAGGTTGGAGACTTCACATCGAAAACTGATGATTCTAACTCAAGATCCGAATCGATCTGAAAATAATATTTAATGCTGGATTAGAAATTTTCTAATTTTGTAATAGGGGAAGAAAATTTGTCTAGTTGATCAGAGATGGTGCAAAAATGTCTTGATGATCAATGCGTAAAGTGCAAGATGCTTTGATGAATATTAGAATTTTATTCTGGAGTTCTTTTTAAAGTAAATTTTTGGGTTGCTAGCAAGATTAAATATTGGAAAAATTGATATTTTTAGAGACTATAAAATTCTTTGAATATGTATTTAAATATAATTAACAATAACGAGAAGAATCTAAGAGTGAATTTCGAAATCAAATTTGTTGAACAACCCTGAATTTATTACCCTAGCTAGTCTATCGAGTCGAATTTATTTATTTAGTACCTTATTTTCCAATTAAGCATCTTTTTTATTGACTTCCTGTAAGTGTCTATAAGTCGTTAAACTAATTAATGGGTAATAATTCGAATTAATGACTTTGTCACGTTCATGCATTTAGTTACTTTATAGCAGATTTGATTGTTATTCAAATTTACAGCATCTGATATTTTTTCCATGCAATAACCTTTTGAGAACAGTTTACTAAATTTACAGCATCTGATATTTTTTCCATGCAATAACCTTTTGAGAACAGTTTACTA
>CAJFCO010018465.1:159192-175622 GCA_904066015.1 Synergus gifuensis
TCTTAGAAGAAAAGTAAATAATTTTTCTGTTAGTTTAGTATATTATAAAATTTACTGACTCTTATTTTAGAAAAAAATAGAAGAGGCTAATGAAGAAAAAACTAAAATAGCTTTAATTTGAAAGTAAGGTATCAAGTTAAATACGCTTATAACTATTTAATTTTTAATGCAAAAATTCTTAAAGAAAAGTTTAAATAGAATAAATCGTTTAAATTGATTTACAATATGTATTTTATTTTCAAATGCAATCAAAATTGATAGAAGCAACAGATTAGAAGCGATTATTATTTACGATTCGAATGGGTTGATGGTTTAATACCCCTGATATTCCAAGATTTTTAAGAGTGGCATGGATCGCCTCTTCCTAAAATCGAACCTGATGACTATGATTTCAATGAGGATGAGGATGATGTGCTACCTTGTTGAAACAGACTACCTGTCTGGTAGCAGGATGGGGGCTGAGAAACAGTCTTTCGCTCGTATCACTCCCACAGCTGGAACTTTCGCTCATTTCGGTCGCAAATTTTCGAGAAGCTTTGGGACTTGGAGGCGCTGCTCTACTACTTTGGTTACCCAAATTCAAACCTGCATTCCTCGAACATACCTGGGATTGAATATGTTCGCAGACTCTTCTGAATCTTCGAATGTTTCCTGTAAAGAAAAAGAATTCACCTCATTAGAATTTATAAAAGAATCGTTGAAATTTTATTTAGGTAATCTTTCAATTTCCCTATTTTAGTTATTATCTCTCTAATCTTATTTAATTCCGAGAGCTAAACAACTTCCAATTCTCGTGAATTTGTGGGGAAATGTGTCAAGATGGCCACACGATTCAATTTTTCAATTTCCTTGACATATTGAAATGTTTCAAAAAATTCGCATAACATTACCTTAAATCTTTTGAAACTTCATAAAATCTTTTGTAATCCCCGAAGATTCTACGGAATTTTGAAATCCTTAAAAATTTTACGATAAAATCTTTTACAAATTAAAATATCTTTTGAAATTTTTTTTAATTCCACTAGCAGACCACAACACGTGCGCTACGCGCACGATTATTTATTTAATTTCTTACAATTTCAAGTCATTAGAAAATCAATGAAATTTTGCTGATTCAAATTCAGAGAGTAGGTTTGAAACAACAATTTAACCGAGATTTTAGGGACATTTCGTTACATCATTTTTTGGAGAGGTATTTCAAGAAATTTCTATGAATTTTAATTAATTTTGACCATTTTCAAGTGATTTTTACGAAGTTCTAAAGATTTTTAGGATTTTAAAAAATATTTCGTAGAATTTTAAGGTATTTCAGGATATTTCGCGAAATTTTAACGGAATTCATGAAATTTCAAGAGAATTTTTAAAGCTAAGGAATTTTAAGGGATTTTAAATTTTTTGAAATTTTGAGGAATATTAAGAGGTTTCTAAGAACTTTAAGAGATTCCAACGAATTTTAAGCGATTTCGAAGATTTTTGTGAAATTTTAAGTGATTTGAAAAGGTTTCTAAGTGTTTTAAGAGATTTTAAGGGATTTTAAATCCTGTTGTGAAGTTTCCAGGAATTTTAAGACATTTCAAAAGGTTTCAAAGAATTTTAAGGTACTTTAAGGAATTTTTTAATATTACTATGAAATTTCCTGGAATTTTAAAAGAAGTCAAGAGATTTTAAAATAATTTTAAGGGATTTTATGATTTTTAAAAGATATTATAGAATTTTCAGGATTTCATGGAATGTAACAAGATTTCTAATAATTTTAATGGATTTTAAAGGACGTAAAGAGACTTTAAATGTTATTGTAAAATTTAAAGCATTTCAAGAAGTTTCTGATGGGAATATTAAAAGGTTTTCATGAATTTAAAAAGATTTCAAGACATTTTTATGAGTTTTAAAATATTTTATGAGGTTTAAAGGATTTTAAAGATTTTCAGATAATTTTATTGATGGATTTCAAAAGAATTTCTATACATGTATGATTTTTAAAAGAATTTGTAGAATTTAAAAGGATTTCGAAGGTTTTGGTAAAATTTTAAGGGATTTTATTAGATTGTTCTAATTATTAAAAGATTTTGTAGTATTTTTAAGGATTTCATGAAATTTGATAAGATTTCTAAGGATTTTAAGAGATTCTAAATGTTAAGAAATTCCAAGAGTTTTTTTTTATTGAATTTTTAGAGATTTTTGTTAATTTTGACATAGATTTCAAGAGATTTGTGATTTTAATGATTTTTTTGGATTTTTAAGGGATTTCAAGAGGTTTTTGGGAGTTTTAAGAAATCTTGACGAATTTTAAGCAATTTCGAAGGTTTTCATGAAATTTTAAGTGATTTGAAAAGATTTCTCAGCGTTTTAAGAGAATTTAAGGGATTTTAAATCTTATGAAGTTTCGAGGGATTTTAAGAGATTTCAAAGGGTTTCAGAGTATTTTAAGGAACTTTAAGGAATTTTAAATGTTGTAATATAATTTTATGGAATTTTAAAAGAAGTCAAGAGATTTTTATGATTTTCAAAATATTTTATGGAATTTTAAAGAATTTTGTGAAATTTTATGAGATTTCTAACAATTTTAAGGGATTTTATGATTTTTAGAAGATTTTATAGAATTTTAAGGATTTCATGAAATTTTTAATAATTTTATTAGATTTTAAAGGACGTCAAGGATCTTTAAATGTTATCGTATAATTTAAAGAATATTTTAAACAGTTTTTAAGAATTTTAATAAGTTTTTACAAATTTTAAAAGATTTCAAGAGAGTTCTATCAGTTTTAGAGTATTTTATGGGGTTTAAAGAATTTTAAAGTTGTCAGATAATTTTATTGATTTCTCTAATTTTTCAAAGATTTTGTAGAATTTTTAAGGATTTTATGGAATTTGATAAGATTTCTATAGACTTTAAGAGATTTTAAATGTTAAGAAATTCTAAGATGTTTTTAGGAATTTGTAAAGCTTTTTACGAGTTTCAACTTGGATTTCAAGACATTTATGATGTTAATCGTTTTTGTGAATTTTTGAAGGATTTCAAGAGGTTTTGGGGAGTTTTAAGAAATCTTAACGAATTTTAAAGTATTTCAAAGGTTTTTCTGAAATTTTTTTGCGCCATTAGTTTGTTTTTCTTCTTTCAACTTCAAGTCATTCAAAAGCCAATCAGGTTTGCAACAACAATGTGTGCGAGATTTTCGAGACATTTCGTGACACCACTTTTTTAAGATAGGAGGATAGGATGAGGAACATTAAAATCTCTTAAATTCACTTAAAAAATGTCAAAATTTCTCACAAGCTACTTAAAATTCTTTGAATTCCCTGAGGTTTCTTCAAAATCTCTTAAAATTTCATGAAATCCTTTCAAATTCCAAGAAATTTTTTAAATATCATGAAAGTCTCTTGTAATCCCTCTAAATTCCTAAAAAGCTCTTAAAAGATACCTGACATTTCTCTGACTTCCCTAACAAGGGGCCAACCAAACTTCTCCAACGTGTGGAGAAGTTTCACGAATAAAAAGGGCTCGAAGGCGTGGCGAAAATTTTTATAGAAAAATGCTGTTTCATCGAACAAAAGTACTTTGATATGTAATATGCATAATGCGTATGTGTGCCTTATCTGGAGATAAGGCATGCAAAGTGGTATGTGCCAAGGTAACATCGATCTAGTTGTGCTTGGATGGCTGCCAAACGCCAAATATACAGAATCACCTGAATTCGAAGGCTTATACAGTCTTATAAATTCCTTCGAGAAGGCTTTGCACCCATTGTCAGTGCTGTCATCGATTCTATCCAGCAGCTAATCCCCGTAAAATCACATTACTTCCTTGACTAAAATTTCAAGTTACATATCTTCCTAACCCAGAACTGATTCGCTGAACTTCATCTTGAGAAAAAGATTCTAGTTTTTCACTCCTAATTCATTCATAACAAAAATATTTAATTCTTTAGTTTTTTATTATTATTAAATATATTAAATTGCCAACCTGTTAGCTAGACGGTATTGCAAATAAATATCTCAAAATTGGTCAAAATTAGTCCTAAATGAAATGATTCCTCGAGTCGAAAAAAACATAATTCATTTAGTTGATGATTTTTTTCCTAGAGTATACTATAATTAGATATTCCTTTTGAGAAGAACTTACCACTTAGAAGTGTGAACGTAATAGCAAAAAGAGGTTCGCTTGGCTGCTTTGAAATGGCACTAATGTCAACCTGAAAGCGTACTTGTCTCTGAAACATTGCTGGTCCCGTACTACCACGTTTATATTCCACACTAAATGACATTGGTGAATTCACACTATGCGACAATTCAGCTATCTGGAATTTAAAAAAGAATATTCATACAAAAATCTTTTAGAAAAGATTATAAAATCAAATTTAATTAATATTTTAAAAATCAAATGACGCGGTTACGTCAAAAGATCATTAATTTACGTAATGAGGTAAATTTTAAGAATGGAAATGATTTATGAAAAGAAATTAAAAATAGAAATATACTATTCTAAATATAAACAGCAATTTCACTGCTAGGATCGATCAATAATTTAAGGATTCATACTTACAGATAAAAAGGCGTGAATTAGGTCAGCTTTTACGCTAGCCAATGGCTTTCCTTTTACTAACACCGTAAATGTCTCGTCCTTTTCGGTGGCCATTAAACTGCCAAACCAGGATTTTTTCGTTAACTCCGGGGAGGAACCTGGTGTCAAATGTACCTGAAAAGGAAAAAATGTAAGTTGTTTATTTTTAAAGTTCAGTCTTTAAATTTATAAATAAATAACTCATTTATCTTGAATTCATTCTATTTAATGGCTATTTAATTCTACATAGTAAAATGTTTTTCACTCAGTGATAATTTGAATCAATTCTATTTTTAAACCATCAATAATCATAATTAATTACCTCCTCGGTGCTTGTGAGCAATTTACGTCGATGGAATCTTGGACTTCCTAGGAATGAATTCTTGATTGTTGTTAAACGTGATCTCCAGTGATGAGCACCCGATCCTGCTCCTGTATGAGGAGATCCTGGAGGTGTCACACCCACTGCAACAACTAAAATAGAAAAAAATTTATAGAATATATTGTTCCAGTAAATGTAAAAAAAATCGTCTCTGAAACTTTATAGTATAGATTATTATTAAAAGAATAATGAAAACTTGAATCCCTGATTTTTCAGGATAGACACTGAACTAAGAAGAACTTAAAATAAAGGTCTAATAAAGGGCTAATACCCTTATAAATGCCCAACCTAAGAAAATACAATTTTCGAAGGAAGAAAAAAATGTCCCTTGTTAGTTTCCATAACAAAGGTTTTAAAAGCTCTACGACACAAAATGGAAAAAAAAAAATACCGGTTCTCAGAAAGTAGTTCAAATGCCCGGAACCAGATGCATTCTTGCTTGATCCTTATGCAAACACTTTAAACGTGCAGCACTGTGTTGTGCGAATACAAAAAATAATAATTACAGTTTGCCCGTTATTGCTATTATCCAGTAGGGGAGTGGCGGATAATGGTGCGTACTTCAAGAGAGAAAATTCTCGGAAAAATTGCAGCTTCCTTTATTAAAGCAAAGATATTTTTTTGATTAAAGTAAAGCATTTATAGGGGTCATCCATATACCACGCGTGAGAAGGGGAGGGGGGGGGGGAGTAGTAAAAAAATAAAAATAGAAAAAAATTGACGGAAATCTATTATAGAAAAAAAAAAAAAAAAAAAGAAAAAGAAAAAGAAAAAGAAACTAATAAATTATTGTTGATCATACCAGGTTGAACTTCGCTCAGCTCAATTCCAACGCTAGCCAGGGGTGGAATAGGAGTTGGTATTCCTTGAGGCGGACTGCCATTTCCGCCAGTGGTACCAACGCTTGATAACCTGTGAGGACTTCCGGTTTGGCTATGATGTGAACTTGGAGAGGCTCTGTGAGGACTTAAAAGACCGGCAAAGTTAGGCGTATGCAGAGGAGATCCTCCTGGCGTCGATGCGTGCGAATGCGAAGCGTGAGTATGCGATCCTGTACTTGGCGATCTTCTTGCGTGATGCCTTGTGCTGCAATTCAAATTCCTATTAAATTATAATAAGAATCACAAATTAATATTTTATAAAAATATAGAGACTTTTAAATTAAAATTCAATCTCAGTCATCACAGATTGCTACCTATTCACCTCAACATTCCAATTCAAAATAATCGAAAATATTAAGCTTTTGCCTCAGATAAGGAAGTGGTATAATATATATGTATTCAGAAAAGTATTTAATTTGATATTAATCTTTATCTAAGAGAGGCAAGTACTTCTAAAATGTTATACCCTCTACCTATAAGATCTTTTTTCTAAGATATGGAAGTTATAATTAAGAGGGCTTAAATGGATTTAGCACGAACTGCACTTGTCGATTGGAATAATGTAAAACAGAAACACACCTAGGAAAAAAAGAGGTTGTCGCAGTTCAATTATAGCTTTGACTTAACGCAGGGTCAGGTGATTTAAAGAGAAAGCATGAAGATATCATCAGGCACGTGATTTTGAACACGCAATGTGCGGGTGGAGGAGGAAAATGCGACACACGACTGGGACCAATTTTACTTAGGCATTGTCAGAGGACTTATGACTAAAAACCTATTATGTATAGGAAAAATATAGTGATAATGGGTAGACAATAAAAAAATGATTTAGGCTGGCCACACCGACGGACAAAGCTACGGGTGAACAGGAATTTAAGCTTAATGCTGCTAAACTTGTAAACTTGTCAGGGCAATTGAAAAATTTAATCTTGTGGATATTCACCTGGATTGCCTTCTCGGAGTGAGGGGTGAACCATGGCTGATTTGCCCCAAGTTCAGGGCCGCACTGCCGTTTACTCGACAAGTATCAACCCTTTTCCTCGGAGGATCTGCCTCCAATTGTGTTGCTGAAGCCCTCATTCCGCCTCTCATTACTTCTAGTTCATCCTCGCAGGCCGGTCTTCTCCTTTTCCTCTCGAGTAGGAGGAAGTAAATTACTTTCTCTGTATTGTGACTGAAAGAATTTTACAAAATAGATTAATTAGGGACAAACTTGGAAAGAAATATTAAATATCTATAAATTTAATAAAGGAAAGTTGATTATAGAAATTGATAAGAATAAAGTTATTAGCTTCTCACTTTGGACTTAGAAGCTCTTTAATAAGTTTCTCCTTTTCCTTGAAACATCCGAGACTGGCGATGGCTTGCAAAACGTCAGGATCAATGGCGTCCTCGGATGGAATCACGTGTGTTTGGACCACGTCCATCATTGATAGTTCTAATTCCAGTTCTCCCTTTCCAGCGGCTGTCACCCATATATGCCTGTTTATCTCTGCTAGCTGAAAGCCGGATATTATTTGATTCGTACAGTTATAGTCAATATGTTAATATCAGATACGATCAAATGTTTTAGATTACATATTTAAGCCCTTAACTAAATGAGATGTCTCCTCAAAATTTCCCTGGCCATATTCCAAATGAATTTATCGTCCACTTCATTCAACATTTCATCTTTGCCGTCTCACTACATATTATAATTTAATTTCACATTTTTAAATTAGAACTCTTTTTTAAAAGAATAACAAATCGTTTGGATGTGAATTGAATTCGATCGGTTTTCAGGGTGTCTACTGTGTGGGAATTTAAGGAAATCTGGGAATTTTCCTGGAATTTCATCGGAAAAATTTAGTAGACACCCTGGTTTGATCAGTTTTGAACCTAATTTGTACAAGTATATTCATAAACCAGATACCAATAAATAATCAATATACTCATAAACCAATTCCCAAACACTCTTGACGCGCAGCTTTATCAAAGTGTTTTGAATATAAAATCTGGAGTTTCGAAAATAAAAAAGACACTTTAGATCCAGGTTTCTTCTTTCGCAAAAGTTGAGATCTTATTTTGAAAGTTATATAAAGTATGAAGTTAGTTTAATTTTAAAATGAATCAATCCGAGAATTGAGTTTATATTTGGTCGGCTAAATTAGCTTGCATCTGCAATATATGTGCTTTCATTAAAGCTCTAACGAAATTTCTTACCTTTCTGAATATACATTAATTATTTCTAAATGAGTAACTTCTTCAGGGGTACTTTGAAATACTATTTACTAGAGTAATAGCTGGTTAAAAGTGTACTCAGTTAAGGTTTTGTAAAAATCCTTGAATTGATTCGCAGTTGAGGAAAATTCATGGCCAAGAGAAATTCCTTCTAAAGAAATTCAGAAATTTCTTTTTCATTCTACTGATTTCTATTTGATCCATTAATAAGATTAACAGGCATTATTTTTAGAGGTTTTTTTTTTCTTCTTAGGTAATAAGAAAGTTTTATTGATAGGTAATATCGATTTCGTAAATCCGACTCACCGTTAGCCTTTTATCGGGATTAACTTCTATCATTCCCCTAAGGAGGTTTTGACAATCGGGTGGAACAAAATGTGGTATGTGAAACACTCCTCTTTTGACTTTTTCCAAAAGTTGCCGTAAATTGTCATCATCGAAAGGCAAAGCACCGACAAGAAGAGCATAAAGTATCACGCCACAAGACCAAACATCCGCTTTTCTGCCATCATATTTTTCACCCTGTAAAATGAAAAACAATTATTTTAGCGGTATAAATACAATTATAACTTTACCTTCCTAAATTTCAAACTCTTAACTTTATAAATACAATCTCTACCTATTCAATTCTAATTCAATTTCTTTTTTCCAGATTTCTTTGAAGCCAGAAGGAATAAAAGGGGTAATAATTACACTACTGGTCAGAATTATCAGTTTACCTATTTTTTGATAATTCTTTAAGTTCTACATCAAAGATTATACATTTTCGAGAAAAATTTTTTTATAAGATATAGGAAATAATTTTTATTATTGATCTTGTTACACCGACCATAAAAATAATTCAGGGCGTGTAAACACTTAATAGGGATTTCTAGTGGAACGGCACCCATATCATTCGCTGAAGATGTGATTTAACCAGCACCCTCGAAGGTAATAATTTCCTGACAAGAAATTTCATTAGTCGCCGACGACTGGAGATAGAAGCAAGCAGTGTTCGTAACTAAAGTGTTCTGTTCGTATATACCCTCACAGAGAAATTTTCAGTCGACTGCATGATAGTTAACTGATGGATAGAGATTGTTTCAAATTGTTTATAGTTTCTTGCAAATTGAAATTCCGTTATGCAGTTCTCTTAGAGAGGTAATTACCTTAACCCTAATTGACTTAATCAGGGTAGCGAATTGATCGGGAAATTGGGAAATGACCGGGCATGTAATTAAAAAATCTGAAGTTTAATTACTTCTGATCGCAATAAAATTCAAGTTTTTATTTTTTAAATAATTATCTATATTATATGAGAGAAAGTTTTTTTTTGTGCTCTGCGGCAAATATAAATATATTACTTTTAGTTGACCGGAAAAATTGAAAAACTTGACCGAGAAATGATCGGAAATTCTAAATCGTACGCCGAATCGCCACCCTGATAACAGACTTTAAATTTCAATCTTGGAAAAAGTTACGGCTTCCAATACTGATTTTTCTAAAAATAAGTTCCAAAACATCTTCAAATTATTTAATACATAAAATAATTTTTTTGTAACTTACTCGAATGACTTCGGGGCAAGCATAATGAGGCGATCCACAACTCGTTTCCAACATCGAGCCAGCAGGTTGCAATGACGCCATTCCAAAATCCGCTATTTTAATATTGTTCTTCTCGTCCAATAACAAATTTTCAGGTTTCAAATCTCTATGACTGAAACAGAAATTGAATTTTGTGATAAAGTTTTTATACTTAGAATTTAATTTAATTATCTTTAAGAGGCAAATATAATACTCTTATTAAGATTGTTTAATCGATCCGGTAAAATTCTGCTCAAGGTAAAATCCTCCCAGGTTAAAAGCTATCCTATTTTGAAATGCAAAATAATCCCAGTTTTATATCCACCATCAAAGAGGATAGAAACGTCTTCATAAATGAATATATGTTATATAAATGCTAAGTTGCATGCATCTCGGAGGATTTTGTCAAGTACATAATTTGGAATCTGCGCAGAAAGGACTCTCATTATGAAAAAGATTTCCTGTGATCTTTATGGAAATTTCACTTGAATTTTATAACGGAAATTTGCTAGATTGTGAGTCATTAACAAAGAATGGCAAAGAGATTAAACTTAATTAAGTTATTACAACTGGGTTATACGTAATCTAAGACTTTAGATAACGTTTCCATTATTTTATTTTGCAATAAGACTAATGTCCCGAGCACTTTATTAATAAGACTGATTAATATGAGAAGGAAAAACCGATAAGGAGTAGTGAGGTAGAGAAAATACATTTTTAAAAGGTAGATTAATCTTCCTTTTTAAATCGATTACATTCTATCGAATGGACTTTTGATCCTTTATTTAATCAATCCAGATAGTCAGTCCACACTATCATAATTTGTTGTAAAATGTCTGCCAACTCGTATTAAGAACTGGCAACTGGCCTATAATTGTTTGGCTTTGTTGATCAAGAGATGAGAATAGGACAGATGAGGCAATCTTAACCCACTTCCTAGTGTGCAAGAGGAATTATATGGATTAAAATGAAATGTTCTAGAAGAGACATTCTTTCAGTAGAAGGGCTCTATAAAAACAGAGTTGTTACAAGATCTGAAAAACCTGGAAAGATGACTGATATTTATACATATATTCTGGGTACAATTTGAAAGATAAATTACTTACCATATACTATGACTATGGCAAAAGTCTAACGCGGAAATGATTTGTCGAAAAAACCTCCTGGCCTCCTTAGGCGTTAGCCTGCCTTTCTTTACGAGATAGTCGAAAAGTTCGCCTCCTGAGACGTGCTCCAGAACAAGATATCTATTTGGAAAAAAAGAAAATAAAGATTTAGAGTTACCTTTAATTTTGTTCGAATTAAAATAAAAATCAGGATAATATAAGATATTTTTATAGGTAAAAACTTACATAAATAATTAGATGCCAAGCAAAATATAATAATACAATTTTTTGAAAATTGAGACTAAATATTGATCAAGAGACCATTTTTCAGGTTGAAAGTTGAAGGGAAAATTTTTGATAGACCCTACTTCCTGTCTTAACAGTTTCCATTAATCAAATAAGAAGACAATCTGCCTTATTTCTGGGAAATTTTTTCGATCAATTTGTCATTCTTGTTATTAATGAAAATAAAATATTGTACTCACAAATACTTCTTATTCTCGTACACGTCCGAGAGACCGAGGACGTGGGGGTGGTCGATGAGCTTCATAATTGCAATCTCGCGTTCCACCTTCATTAAAACGGACTCTGAAAGTTTCTCACGGTTAATGATCTTAATGGCCACCTTTTTTCCTAACACACAGTGGACCCCCAGCTTGACCAGACCTGAAACGAGAATAAAATATTTGTGTCAGTTGCGAAGGCGAATCTCAAAAGAAAATGTAATATTATTTAATTTTATTTCTTTAATTTAATAAATTTATTTAATTAAATTCTAAGCATTTCAAATAAAAAGCGGTTTAATTTTAAACGACTAGCAATTTTTTTTGTGATATTTGAGTGACCAGTCTAACTTTTTTTTTTTTTTTTTCTTTTTTAGAATTAAGAATCTGAGGTGATTTGGGACAAACGATTGAACTTAGTCGAACTGAAATTGAATTCAAACTTAGTTCCTGAAGTGGAAGTTATCTGCTGATAATTTTCAAGCAAACAGAAGTTTTTCCGTGTTCTGATGTTGACAGAGGGTAGAATTCTGGAGATATATTTTCTTCTAAGTATGTGGAACTGAAGGAAGCTAAAATATATAGAACGAGAACGACGAATGACTTGCTAAGAACCAATCATTGACCCACTGAGAGCACAATGAGGCAGCAGTGTGAAAAGACCTCAGCATCTACCACGACCCTATTTGTACATACAATTTTATTTCCCTTGCCAGCGTCAAAAGCGTACGTATAACGACCTCACAAAGGGCGAAACGACGATTTTTATCGAATCAGAGTAATTTGTAAGCTTTTAATATCTTTGTGGATTAAAATAGACTACATATAAAAGTTATAAAACACTAGTCTTGCAACCCAATCCAAAATGTGATTTGAATCTAACGCACAATTCTTTTGTAAATCAGTTCAAAGCACTTTTGAAATTATTCCTTTAAGGGCATGCTCTGCCCGTGGTTTGTGAAAATTTTTTTTCGAAGTCACCACGGCCTAACGAAATGATATATCGCTTTCAAACTTTACGATATGTGAAATGAGGCACTAAATTGCGTTCTAAAATTTAATTTGAGTAATAATTTTAGAACGCAATTTAATGTCTCATTTCCCATATTCCAAAGTTTGAAAGCGATATATCATTTCGTTTGGCCGTGGTGACTTCGAAAAAAAAATTTTCACAAACCACGGGCAGAGCATGCCCTTAAAGACACCAACAGGATAGTGGTCACATGTCAGAGAAGTCAGGAAAATGTCAAGGAAAAAAAATTTTGTCAAGGAAATCAGGGAAATGTCATAATAATTGAAAAATTGAATCTTGTGACCACCTGAGTCACTTTACTTGGATTCTAGATTTAAATGTAAAGTCCTTATATTGATCGAATATTTGTAGGCTCATCTGGTTTTAGTTGGATGAATCGGGGAATTGACTCAAGTTTCCAATGATAAATTCTGAATTCGAATTTCAACAAGAAAAAGGGGAAAGCAGAATATCTACAGACCTGGTGGTGGTAGATGGTGTAATGTATAGGTAAACTCTTCAGGAAATACTTTCGTATGATTTATTGGTAGTACGCGAACGGGTTTCAGAAGTTTGAAAACTAAGTGCTTTTAAGTAAGGCCTTGCGGAAACAAGGTGCATTTATTGCACCTGATTTCTCCGAGCTTTTCCGATTTCTCAAATTCTTAGCTGATTAAAATTCAAAAACTTTGAAAACAACTCATTCAGAAAGGTATTTTCCTCAAAAGTAATTTATTTTTTGCGATTAGTTAATTTTTCTACAAAATTTATCTACATATATTAACAAATCATTGACTTTGAGTAGATGGAATTTTAAAAAAGTTTCCCAGAATTATAAAGTTATTTTTCTGAATGATGCAGAGCTTAAGGAGTAGAAAGGTATGGAGATCGTTAATTAAAAAAGGAATTTCTTTTAGAATGCTCACATTTTATAGAGAGGGATAAAAAGTGTCCTCGGTTGGATTAAAGTAAGAAAACTTTATCTCGTCTTGGACAGTTCGATAACTCTCTTGGGGTAAAGCAAAAGCTCTTATACAAAGATAAGTTGAACCACGAAACAGTTATTTTTTATGGGAATCGCACAGGAAGGAAGGAAACAGGAAGGTCAAGTCATATTCAACTTGTAATTTATTACCGAATGTGGTTAAAAAAATGGCAAAAAATAAAACTCCGATGCATTAATCACTGACATAAGTATATCCAATGTGCCTTGAAACTTGTTTAAAATAATAGATTTCAAAAGTGAAAGAAATATGAAGATACAAAAATCGATATTTTAAATGTAAAGCGCTATTTATTGGAAAAATGCTTTTGGAGATTTAAAAAAAAAGAAAAAATGAAGTTAAGCTCGTAAATTTTTGAAATACGCGATCTCCAATGTCAGGAAGATCTATTTCAGTTGACGTAGATTAGATTTACTTCGGCACATTCCACGAGGGAATAGCATGTTCGGTCGATATCGCACAATTTCCCTCGTAGCTTTTCAGTTGCGAGCATGCTAGAATGTGTCGCAGGTGGCTCGCGAATGTCCCATCGTACATTATCATCGTTATGGGAATTAGCATACAATCTGCATACGCAAGTTTGATACATCTTCTACATAATTACAGCAAAATGTCACCTACTCTCATTTTAAATTGTTTACCTCTAGAGTCTTTAGAGTCCTTTTAAGAATCTATTATACTCAATTACCGCGACACTCAAGTTTCAGATCATTTCAAGCTATTTTTATAGATTAATCATTTTGAAGTTATTTTCATTTTCTAAGAGGGGATATTTCATTGACATCGTCTTTATATTATATTTAAAATCTACTAATAAAAATAGATATCAGCTACTCTCTGAAAGGAGATAAGAATTAAAAGTTTTATTTTTGGATTATTATAGTATCTTCCATAAAATTTAATATTTTTTTCTTTAAGGATGTTGAATTCAAGTTCTGTCCTCGCAATTCAATTTTCTCATTTTACTCAACAGATATATTAGAAATAAATACACTATCGGAATCAGAATGCGATGAACGTTTAATAAGTTCTCTTAAATTTAATTATATTAAAGATTATACTTTATTTGCCTTTAAGGGAAAAAGTCTGCATCCAAAATAAACAAGGGACGATAAAGACGCAAGTGCATTTGCAAATATCTATGTATGTACAGTATATGTATGTATATGAGTCTAGGAAGTTCTATCGAACAAGCAAGACGTGCAAGAGAATGAAAATGTGAGAGCAGGAGAAGTGGCGGGAAGACGGACAAAACTTATTGGACTGGCAAAATTGGTTTAAGCCCTCGTCTAAAGGTTGAAACTGCCTCAGAGTACCTCTTTATGATACCCTGCTCTTTATCCACTTAAAGATCCTCTTTCGCGAAAATTGATTCACAATTAAAACATAATTATATTTAGGATAATATTAATCAAGTTACATTGGCCTTCTCAAATTTAACAAAACTTTTAGTCTCCTGAATAAATCGATTAGTATAATAATTTCATTTTTCACTGAAAAAAAAAAAAAAAAAAAAAAAAAAAAAAAGATTTATTTCGAGTACTAAAGCCAGTAATCGTCGATGAATTTGAGGGATTTTTAGATATCTTCGAACACGCGAAATTGCTCCTCAGAGCAAAATTATCAGACCTGAAGTTGAAAATTCATATTCTAGAAGAAAAAGTAGGTCGTGTGTAAACATCGGAAAGAAGCAATGGCGCACAATTGGGTGCTATATAGTAGCAATTGAAAATCGTGCTTTGTATACTCTACTTACATTTGACAGATCTTTTCAACAAAACCCAGAATTTTCAATACATATTCCGTATTTGTACCCATTTATCATTATATAAGAAGACTAAAATCTGAACAACATGGGATCTCGTTTTATCTATAAATATTTGATCTTATTCCCAAATGGACTGCCGACGTAAAATAAAGTATAATGATGCCTGCTTTCAATACTAAAAGCAAGGGTCCTTGATATTCACATACATTATTATGAAATGACCCTCGTATTTCTCCCGAATGTACGCAAACTCTGAAACCACTGCAGGATATCGAGCACGCGTTTCTACCATTGTTTACCACCTCCATCATATATCCATATCCTCGAGTTGTAGAAGTTACATGCCTAACTTCATTTCCTTTGAACCAGTCATAAAGTATCGGGAAACTCGAAGACAGAATCATATTAGATACTAATGTACTAGGGTTACCATTATTTTCTGATGGAATTAACTTTCAGAATTTATCTTTTCAAAGAGAAGTCACTAATAACCCATAAATTTTCCAGACTCAAATTTCCACTTGAAAGAGATTAAATTCCAATGCACTAATTGGCGAGGAAAGATAAACAATTTTCATTTTCATTATATAAATCTGTTCTAGACGAATATTTCGAGTCAACTTTCGCTCAAACGAAAATTTCCATTTTCTGTGAGTAAGGATATTTCAAGAGAAATTGAAATGCAAATGCGATACATAGTTTTTACAAGAAAAGATAAATAAATTTCATATTTCTGGTTCCAAATTTTAAGAAAAAATTGTTCTAGAATTATTTCAGTGCTTTATTTTCAAAATTCACTTTGAATATTTTTAAATAATAATGTATAGACTTTTATTTAACAAATATAGGAATAGCAGGCATGATAAAATACTCCTCTCCTCTTAAGTTTAATGGAAATTAGATAACATATTTTTATTGTGTTTAAATAATTCAAAATAAATCTGAAAAAGTAAAGATTGAATAATAAGATAATGAAGATAATTTTAACCGAATAAAAAAAGATGAATAGCGATCTCTGACCATACGTAAAAATCTGGGATGGTAAACGTGCTTTATATACGAAACAAAATAAAAACTAAAGGAAAAATTAATAGATTTAGACAATTTTATCTTTAGTCTAAACTGCGAATAAAAATTTAAATAAATATTCTCTTAGGCGTGCCTCGTATTGTTTCAATAAAATTTACATAATGATGCGATAAATGTAAAATAATTGAGAAACATGCATTTAAATTACACTCGAGTCTCCCAAATGTCAAGAAATTTTTGCCAGAGGTTCTCCCAAATGTCAAAAAATTCTTTATCCTCTATAGTCACATCAATTGCACATGCGTATTGCACATAAATAATATTTTTTAGCATTTTAAATTGCGCGCGAATAGCAACCAATCAGATGCCGAACGCAACGCGTGCGCAGTGGTTACAAGTGGGAT
>CAJFCO010018465.1:181140-235474 GCA_904066015.1 Synergus gifuensis
TTACTTCTACATTTATTGAGATATCAAATTGAAAATTTCTAAAATTGAAGCTAAAGCATTAAGGTACGTTTATCTGGTCCTAAATATTGACATTTATAAAAAAAATTATTTTCAAAGATTTTTTTTTTATTTTTACAAAAATTTAAGACCAGATAAATGTACCTTAGCATATTTTCTTTAATTTTAGAAATTTTCAATTTGATATTTCAATAAATGTACAATTAAGGTTGCAGAGAAAAAAATGTCGGTAAAGTAGGGATCGGGTAAATCTTACATGGCCTTAAAGAAATATAATCTTTTTAGTTCAAATACATTTTTACAAAATTTACAATAATATGTAAGAATTATATCTAATTTATAAGTACCTACGACTGATTCCTAAAATTACAGTAACAACTTCTGTCTCCTTGCGTTCACGCTTGTAAATTCATTTCCCGAAGAATATTAATTTTTACTTATTTCCTATTTCTAAAAAGATTGAAATTTGTCTTAAATTTATCGACATATGCACTTAAAAAATTTCTGAATAAATTTTCGAAAATTTGTTTGCTTGACCTGCGCCCCCCCGGAGCTTGCGCCCCGGGCAGTTGCTCCGGTCGCCCCGCCCTCGTTACGGCACTGTCTATAACTTTTCTCACGTGGAAAATCGTTTTTTTCAGGGATGTGCAATGTTCATATTCACTTGCCTTTTTTCTTATATTTATAATCACTGAACCAAAATGATATTGAAAAGTAAAATGTTACACTTTGATGGAAATTTTTCTCTACAACATGTAGATTGGTCCATTTCGTTTTCAAGGATATTTAAATCCAATTTTATAAATCTAATTGTAATTGATTAAAATTTGATTAAAATTAGATTCGAATAAAATTTTAACACGATTTTTCTTTTTCAGATT
This sequence comes from Synergus gifuensis, assembly GCA_904066015.1. NCBI lineage: Eukaryota > Metazoa > Arthropoda > Insecta > Hymenoptera > Cynipidae > Synergus > Synergus gifuensis. The sequence goes on from CAJFCO010018465.1 coordinate 182,040, forward strand.
TATGTGAAGAAAATCCAGCTTAAATAATATTTTATTGACGTTCTAGTCTTAAAAAAAGTCTTTGAAGAAACCTTCTCCGAATAAAAGGTTTTGGAATTTAAGGGTAAGTTCATTATAATTATAAACAAATCGTTTTTAATCTTCCCTTGTCCGGAAATTTCATGGGCAAAATTCAGTAGACGCTCTGTTTTGATAACATAAAAAGATTTTATCCCAACGTAGATAAAAATGTAAAATTGTTTTTAATTTTTCGAAGGCAATGAAAGCAGTACCTGATCCTCGAAAAATGCTGTACACCTTTTCAATTGGTGTATCGCCTTCAGAGAATACAACACTTTGTCTGGCAGGTGCTCTTGTAAACCTTAAAGTGCGAAAATGTATACGCAACGAATGAAAGCTTCTCTCTTTTATAAGCGTCGTGTTTTTCGACCCCTCGTGGTGTAAAATGCTGCACGATATAAAGAACCTGAAAGAGGAGACCTCGTTTTTTTTTTTTTCATTTTCACCGCACATATCGTAATAAACATCAGGTCTTACGTTTCTATAGACCAGATATTGTAATTGAGGAAGCTTGCAATTATTTTTAAGAGAAATTTTCTAGATTCTCCTTGATTGTCGATCAAAATTTTAAAGAATTTAAATGATGCGTTACCGAAAATGGATCCGGCTCTTACATTCTTTAGTTAGAATAATCTTTTTTAATTTAAAATGACTTAGAGCTTAAAGTGGGATCTGAAATATTAAAGTCTTACAGAAATATTCAGAGTTTGCAAAATTTCCAATTTAAGACTTGTAAATTGGACAAAAGAAGTATAACTTCTGTTGGAAAATAATCCATTTACTTAAGAATATGATTTTCTTGTTATAGGTATGTGATACTTTACCAAAAAAGTGATTTAGTTTTTCTCCAACTTTACGCTCGCAATAATAAATATTTTTTGCTAAAACTAGGTCATTTACCACCGTTTGTACGAAACGGAGATAAATGGCCTTATTTTAGTAAAAAATATTTATTAATTGCAAGCGTAAAGTTGGGGAAAAACTAAATTTGCTCTTTTGGTAATTACCACATGCCCTTAATTCAAAAACAGTAATATATTTATCATCTTGAAAGTAAATTACATGAGTTTAAGAACTGGAATCCTAAATATAATTCTATTGATGTGACACTTTTTATTTATATCACGATATATGATAAAACTTAGAGCATGAAAAGTCGATAGTCTTTAGACTTTGACGGAGCATAAAAGCTTGTTTGAAAAGCAATTAGGGAAATATGTTTACTCATGATGAGTAGATAAATACGTAAGTACTTTACTTAGGAAATTCTTGTAGTCATGTAATTACATCTCTACTTAAAAGTAATTTCCGTAATTAATTTCGGAAATGTAAATTTTTAGATAAGTCACCTATTTCAGTTAATATTGATACATATTACGTAATATTACATTTATATTTAAAATTGAAATATCTTGAAGTCAGAAGTAGGTGTACACCCACTTGGTTGAGTTGCCAATCCCTCAATTCCCATAGAAATCTCAGAACTCAGAAAATATTTATTCACTGTTATTCTCTTCACTAAATATCTCACTATATGGTTGGCTGACTAAAGCTAGTCTTGTCTACTGTGGAATTTAGATGTTCCTCTATAAATCCTCTCTATAAGATAAGAAAAAGTGGTCTAACGAAATGTCTTGAAAATCACGCATATACATTGTTGTTGCAAACCTGATTGGCTTTTGAATGATTTGAGTTTGTAAGAAAGAAAACAAAATAATCGTGCGCGTCTTGGTTTGTTACTAAATGATAAAAATTTGAGATAAAAATAAGTATATCAAAAAGTTCCCAAGAAAAATAAAGTCAATACTTTATTTAAAAGATTTGACTGAATTTTGTGATAGTCATTTGTGTACAATAGAGTTAGAAAACCAGAGCAGAATAAAAAAAATGTCGAAAAGTTTTTGATTGAAAATCCTGATATATTGACGAATCATTCCCTGAAACCCAACAACCTCTCCACTATGAGTGGAAGTTGTTGCTTCAGTCTTTTCTCCCCCAAATAGTGACTCATCGCGGTCGTGCCCTCCCACAATTGAATGGTAATACGTGATGAGTAGAAAAATATGATCATGGAGAAAATCCACCTCAAACGATATTTTATCGACGTCTTAGTTTTAAAAAAAAGTCTTTGAAGAAACTTTCTTGGATTAAGAGTCAAATGTTAATTAAACAAACGGTTATGATGGGCTACTAATTTTGATATAATGGAACACAAGTTCTAGAATTTAAGGGATATAGTTCATTATAATATTATATTCTGCTCGGAAAAGCATCTTTTTTGCCGAAGAACCCAAATCTCGAATGTTAAAAATATGTATCTAAAAAAAAATAATTCCCGAAAATTCAAGTTCCCGAATAATGATAATATTACCGAAATTTAAATACGAATACCGAAAATATTGATTAACGAAAGTATAAAATAAAAAATAAACTAAATTGCAAATTCTCGTAATTTGAACTTTCAGAAAATATAAAAAGTATCCGAATTTTCAAAATCCCGAAAATAAAAAAAAATATTTCTTTAAATGCTAAAAATTTTTATTCAATTTGAATGACCAGTGTCTTATCTATTTTATTTTAAGTGGATCATATTTCACATTCCTTTTATGAATATTGAACTGCATTTATAAATGCATTTAAAAAAAAAATTGCTCTCCTTCACTCTGGCATTAACCCAATTCTTAAGAATGGCACATTTTACGCATTGAAGAATCTCATAATCATAATCCACACATAAGGTTATTATACAAACTATGAATATGTAATTTATTTCTCATTATACTCCAAACTTTATTATTATATCCGAGTTTATTATTTTTTAAATACACTTTACAGTGAATGTGATCCAATTCCGAAAATCCTTTCCAAAGATTATATATTTCTTTTGCAATATTACACCTTTTCGAGAAGTCCCAAGAACATTTATCGCGCATTTTCTGCAAATTTCCTACACATTGATGAAAGCCACAAAAAAGAATGTAAAATTTGATAACCAAAAAGTTGACTTTTCCTTAAAAGTCTCGTTTTTTTTTTTTTTCTTATTTTAATGTACATTATTTTAGGTGCAGAATATTAGTCCATTAAATCTTTTAAAACTTTTTTTTGTTGAAAAAAATTTAAGAATTAATTGAATTATTGATAAAATTGTATAGAATTTTTGTAGGTAATTAAAAGTAGTATTTGAAATTTATTAGAGGACACATTGGCTAAAATTAGCTTCATATCCATTTTACTAATTAAAGTTGTGTTTTAGAGTTTACGAACTACTGAATGCTAACTAGGTTCTAGAACTTGATCATTATTATATAAAGCAATGAAAATAGGGAAATGTAAAATACTAACATTGCGTGGTACATATATCAAAATGAATTGCTAGTCTTAAGACCGGATTTAGAATCACAAAACATACACCCATCACATTTCTTTCATTTTTATTTTTATTATTATTATTATTATTATTATTATGAGGATCGTAAATAATGTGTTAATTAAGCTTTCAAAATTACTTTTCGGTTAAAAATAAATGAGGAAAGTAATTGTTTAAATATGAAACATTCAAACTTAAATAATTAACTTAAATTTCTTTAAATTATTAATTTCAAACTCAGCTTCAACTTCATCTTGTCATTTACGAGGGGAATTCATTAATAAACTTTGAAATTTTTTTAACCCCGTTAAATTCCTACGAAATTCATTTAAATCGTTTAAAATTTATGAAGATATCTTAATATCCTTTTAAATTCCTTAAAATCACTTAAAGTCTCTTGAAAGTCTTTAGGAACCTTAACTGAAATTTCAATTAAAAAAATATAACAAAATCTATAAGTAACATGATTATTGTACACTTATTTCAAAACTGGTGAAAATAATCTCTGTGATCTTAAATGTAAATCTCTGTAAATCTCCTTATTTCTCAATCTAAATCCAAGACAGAACTTTTTAAAATTATTCCTTTCTCCAGAACTCCACAAAAAATAAAAATCAGGCCACGTGGTTATTATCATCCTGATTTCAAACAACTTACAATTACTTAAAGTCTAATTTATTCTTTTCACTTCAGATTTCCTGACTGAGTCAAACCAGCAGCAGCTGAAGGGAATGATCGTAAAAAGGATAAAAGGATTTTCCAAGAACGCACCAGTTTGGCCCTTGCCCAGAGTCTTTTCAAGACGATAGGGTCCAACATACTGATGGGTCTCCTGGGTGTTGGACCCAACGGAGCCCTCCTTCCCCTGCTGCATCGCCGAGGACTCGCCCTTGTTCGCCAGGATGGATGGACGAGCACCTCCAGGGTATGAGGTGTCCTTTCAAATCTTAATTCTCGTTCTCGTCAGTTCCTTCCTCCTAGATTGAATCAGGTCCGCAATAACCTTTGGGAAGGATCTCCAAGGCCCAATCTTCATCGTTTCCACCGTCGGTCCTCGAAACTGAAAAGACCAGCGATCTTGAGAATCACCTCCGTTCCAGGAACACCCCAGATTGGGATTTTAACTCTTCTTTTCGATGGGTCACTCCCTCGAGCTTTCCTTTCTTTTTGCAGGACGCTTCTTTCGGAATTTTTTCATGTTGCACCTCCACACGACACTCTTTACCCTTAGGGCCCTTCGCGCACTGAAAACGCACCCACGGGCCCGAAATTAGGCGTAGACAACTTCTAAGGACATTTGGTAGGCCTTTTTGGATTTTTTTTTAGCACCCTTTTGAAAAACCTGGACACTTTTGAAGCACTGGAAAGACACGGAAGATCCTCGAACTGCCCACGTTGGGCGCCATTGCGAGACGGATGTGAGTTGATTGGGGGTCGGTTGAGGCGGGGGTGGAACGGTGATTCGTTTTGCAAATCGTCCACAGCGCACCGGGTCAGGGACAACTTTCACCAAGGAATGATCTTTTAACCGAAACACTTATTTTTACCTAAAAAAAAAAAAACAGGGAACCGTTTCTTATTATACTCGTTGGCGAGTTTATTTGAAGCCGACGTTTTGTTTCACTTTTTCTCCTGCGATTGCACCCCTAACGCACGACGCGGATGTCGGAGTCGGAGCTGACGGCGAACCGCGGCGCTCCCAGTTCGATTATGTGGTGGAAGAGATGCGTGCGCAGACAGCCCTGGTATCATACAACCCTCCTCCGCCACTGGCGGAAAACCTAATGGTTTTCATACAGTCGGAGGTGAAAATGTCGGTATTGAAAGGTTCGTGTCCGGGATGACTGATAAGGGTGGATTCCTGGATTTCTGGTTTTATTTGCGGTTCGTATACTCCCCCGAAAAAGCGCAAATAATCGCGCTTCACACTCAGTGTTATAGATATATTCTTCATGTGCAAATTACAAAATTTCTCTTTTATTTTTTTTCAAATGAAAAGAGGAATTTATTTACATAAGGTTCGATCAGCCTTAAGGTTATACACTGCACTCTGATCGGAACTAAATAATTAATGTTATACTCTCAAAAAACAATTAAGTTGTCAATTTGCAACTACGAAAAGGGATCTCCCCTATCAAAGCATTTTTTTTTCTTCAGTTACACTTGTTAAGGGGCTATTCTGCCCTCGCCGTTAAACAAACTCAATTCATCTCTAAATACATCCAGCGTATATAATAAATGTACTCAAATTTCTCAGAGTTTCCTCGTAACATCTGAATTTTAACGATTTTGCAAGGCAAACGAGGAGAGAATTATTGTGTATAATTCAGATTGAAAGTAAACTCGTGTCAAAGAGTAGAAACTCTCTAAGACCATCTCTCCATCTTTAACTATTCAAAGAAACTTTTACTATTCATGGAGGACAGATTTGGCCTTCATATACATAAAATTGAGTAGCTGCGTTTTCCAAGTGTTGCTTCATTCATTGTTGATATAAAGACGAGATATCTTTGTTCTGGAACATGATTATTATACTCCGAACAGTCATTTCTTCTTTTTCAAATTTCAATGTCAAAAGAATATTCTTAAAGAAAATTAATTTTGAATACTAGGCCATTTCAATTATCTTTTTAAGTTTACTATTTTACATATATGTATTATTATTTTATAACTGAAGTACCTCAACTCTTCTGGATAAAAAATATGGAAAACAAGGATCTATTTGAGTTTTACTAAAAGAGGGATATATATACATATACGAAAGGATGTTGCATTTGCCATGGGATTTATGCAAGTAGAGAAAAGTTTTATATGAAAAAAAATTCCGGCTTTTCAACTGTATACATATAGAGAAATTATCTGACTAAAGAGAGTAGAAAGTGAAGGTTGGGTGAATTTTTCACCGTAGTTATACGGTGAAAAAATATACGCAGATGCATTTGTGCATTAGTGACCCACTAATTCTTCTTCATACCAAAAAAATAAAAATATAATTCATATTCGCATATTCAATTCTTCACGGAAAAAAATGGATACCCAAAGTTAATCTTTTCGATATTCTTTCGTACATATAACGACTTGAAATGTGTATATATATATACACATATGTCCCTTAAAAGTGATACATACATAAAATAGAAATAAAATATCTTTAAATGGTTTATCTCCAAAGAATGATTTTTATCTCATTTTATCAAGTGATTTAAAATGTTATGAGGTTTGAAATGGGATTTGGAAATTAGCCTGGAAAGAACGAGGTGTGAAAATAAAACTAATCAACTTGCACGAGACAAAAAAGGTAATTCTGCGCCAGACAATGTTTGGCAGTGCACTCAGAATATTAAATAAAATTGCTTGCGCAAAACCCAGAGAATCTCCCTTCAAAGTCAGGAAGCTTCTTACCGTGTTACTGTGGCTTTCCCCCGTTTCTATTCAAATCATCCGTTCGATAAGGTCCGTCTTGACCTGAAAATCTGATTCAATACACTGCAGGGATTGTATTCAAACCTACGCAAAATAAAAATTCTCCTCTGTAATTACAAAGGTTTAGCCATCAGATTGAATCTGAAATTGAGGAGTTTTCCACTTCTCTCACAAAAATCCGGCAAAAAGATTGCGCAAAAAATTAACTCCCCCGATCGCAATAAACTTTAAATCCTTGGATTTCGTTTCAATTTCAAGTATTGATTCTCAATGTCGCTTCTTTTATTGCTCGCACACTCTTATTAATTGTGAGATAGAAAAAGAAGAAAAGTTGAACTTAAATTAATTAGGAAACTTTCCAACATATTAATTGGAGAAGAAGTTTGAAATTACGTCTGCGAAATCTTTTATTGCAGAACAACTTGAGATTTTTTTTATTGTTGCACGCACTAAAGATCCCAGGATGTCAATTTTTACTTAATCGGAAAGTGGATGAAAAAGTTGCTGGAAAAACAAGTGACATATGCGTATAGGAATAGGTATGTGAATGTAATTGTAAATTTTCAATTGTTTTTCCATTGTGCAACGCTTTGATGTACTGTTGAATCAAAAAATTTGACACCTCGGTATTTAATGTGTTTTGATATTTCAAATAGTTGATGAATAGAATTGAATCAAGACCTCAATATCTCATTTTTGATCGGTTCATCTTCCGCGATTCTCAGCATCTTGTTAGCTCTACAAACCCCAGAGCAATGTATTCATGAGCGGAAATTAATTTGGTCGAAACTATGCGGGGAGGTATTTTGATATTGAAATGCACTGTATTAGATGGGAATTAAATTCGTCACGGGTGTCAGTGCCTGCTGTACCCATTTCGAGTTAGATGAGTCGTGCGCATTAATATGCAAGGAAATATCATAGTCGCGAAGAGAGTCTTTGGAAACACCCGTTATACATAGAGAGGGATTCAGGGATATGAATGCAATATAGATCGAGAGAGAGAGAGAGAGAGAGAGAGAGAGAGAACAGTTGGTGGCATAAAGAGGAGGGTAGAGGGTAGAGGCCGAGAATCGATAGATATATAGACTATATAGAAGCAGAAAGGAACACAGGAAGCTTCGCGTCTGACACAGGAAAGCAGGCAAAAACAGGGAAGCCTTCTTATACAAGCGCTTAAACCCTGCTGCTAGCTAGATTTCTAATGCTTATATGTTACGCGATATTCCTCCCACGTTATTCTAGAATCTAGATAGTCACGTTTAACCATCTAGATTATTCTTGGCTGGGACAAACTTTCCACTTCTACTTCTGAATTCTTTATACTGTTTCCTTTTCTTGTCTACTGCAGGTTTTCCTAGATCAGTGCATGTTTGACACTTGTTTGAAAATTTTGCTGGTGCGAATACGCTCCAGTGTGGTGCCGAAATGTATTTGGATTAGGGAAATAAATTAAATAAGAGTATATCAGGGTTGCTAAACAATTTCGGTTTTAATATTACAGCTTTCTTTTGAAAACTATCAGTTTGGAGTCAAAATAACATTTTTCAATTTGGATCTGAAATTACCCCAATCGCGGGTTTCGTATTCGTGTGGAAGGAAGATATGTGGGTGACAGACACGTTGAAAGGGCAGAACGAAAAACAAATCGGGGAAAAGGAAAACAGTCGGGGTGCCCGAGGCCTTTGAGCAACGGGACCCAACAAATAACTGCATGAACCACCTATACGAACACTAAAACACTAGAGCATTAAGAGTGCACAAACAAAACCCTATATACGTAAATGAGAAACAGCTTCAAATAAGATCTCTTTATTTCACTTTTTATTTTTTCCGAAGCTTTTATTCTTATTAGTTTGCTTTTTCATTGCATATTTATTATCATAATCCTATTTAAATATAAAAATTCACAAATTATTATTATTATTATTATTACTATTATTATTATTATTATTATTATTATTAATAGTAATTCAGAATCAGGTAATATCTGTAACTAGATACTGGTCAAAACTGGGGTCCTTACTAGTTTTCGGAATTAGGGTCCGAATAACCCTTTCGAAATTGCTGTACGAGTTATTCTCCACAGGCAGGAAAGCGACCTTGTGCATTTTTGCACAAAATAGGTGGACACCAAATATGGGCAAACTGACGTAAGTTCAGTTTTTTTTCAGTTTTCATTTGTCAATAAGCTATGGAATTTCCGTACTTTAATATATGCTTAACGTTGATTTACGCAATCTTCTCGGTACTTTATTTATTTTTTCAATACTTCAATTCCGTTTAGTTTTGCGCTAGATTTTCAATCTGAAAACTAATATGGCTTCCTTTAAATCTACCACATGACACGACCCGGCGCTGCATGACTTATGCCCATAAATATCAATCCATTGAATATTATCTTCTTTCGCAATACACATATTTCGCAATATCCACTTGTGATTTTTAAGTTTCGATTTTGTGCTTGAACAGTTGATTCGAGTGATGAGAATATATCTCAAAAAGGTAATTTTAAAACAATGACAGAAAAGAAATCGGCATTTGAAATTAAAATAAATCTATGGAGAATAATTAATACATACTTGTAATGGGAAGGAGCTCTCTATATTGAGAATTATTTAGTTCCTTAAAATCTTATCTAAAGATCGCTTGTTGCATAACCTAATGAATTTATCATCAGGAGACAATGGAACCAACTCGCTGAATAATGCAGATAAATACTTCTTTGAATCGAACAAACATACATATAATGGAATTGATCAGTTCAATTTACCAGTGTTACCCAAGTGTTTTAGTGCCTTAAGGCGGTTCTTTGTACCTACTGGGTGCTATCATTATTAATTCATTTTGCAAAAATTAGACTTTTGTGACATAATTTTTAAAATCTGAAATTGATTTTTTTAACTTTTCAAAAATACTGAAACTTTTAAAACTTTTTCTGTAGAAAATTTATTTATTTTTTTCTACAGGGTGGCCACAGGGTTTAATTTTTCAATTTCCCTGCGATTTCCCTGACATGTGGATACCCTGAATTCTATTTTAATAATCATCAGAATCTTTATTACATTTTGAAATAGGTCATACACAAGTGCACAACATGAAGGCAATCTTTTTGATGGGACATTCAAATCAATGCTGAGAATGATATAGCAGATCGATCCTATCACTCGAGAGAAGTTTTTCCTTTGCCTTCATTGAATAGCTGGGAAGAAGAACCTGCAATGTAAGTACTTTTAGTATAATTATCTTGCTATGATCCTTTATGGTTTTCGTCCTCGGGAAATTATGAAGCCGAATTAATATCAACTTTATTTTTTTTTCAGAAAGCTGTTATGTCATTTCGAGTTGAAGATTCTTATAGAATTTAAAAAAATCAGTTCAACGACCCGCAAAGTGAAGCTCTCTCTGAGATAAGCCCTCTTTGCCAAACACTTCTGAATTGATTTACGGAGCGAGCAATATTCATGGTAAGACATGCGAGGTCTTATTCACTTATCCCCTGAGTTTGAGAAAATGTGAAAACGCGGAAAGCAAGTCTCTCAGGGCTTTTGAAGTTCAATAATGATATGTTTCACGAGGGAAAAAGTATAAACAGTCAACCCAGTGGGCACAAAATTTTGCGACGTCTTTACAACACCTTTACGACATCGTAAAGACATCCTATGTCCATGTCGTTAATTTTGCTTTGCGATGTCGTAAAGACATCGTAGAATTTGACAATATCTTTTCGTGATCGTAAAGACATATTAACGACATGGACATAGGATGTCTTTACGATATCGTTCGTGATTTGTTCCACGTACAGAGTGCACGTAATTTCTCTTCAGGCTTCGTTTCTGAAAAGCATTGGATCTTCAAAATTTGAAACCATAAAGTTGGAGGTTGAATTCCTTGACTTTACTTGCGAATCAAAGAACTCTTCAAGCTTCTTATTGAACCTTTTGTATTTTCTCAAAACTTCCTTTTCTCCCGGAAGGTCTGAAATCACCTAATACTTATACTTCTAGAAAAAAAAAAAAAAAAAAAAAAAAAACAGGTTTGTGGTTTCTGTATTAATTTTACTCGCTTTAGATTTTTAGGGCGAAAAGCTTTTTTCATTTTGTTTTATTTATTATTAATATTATTAATTAATTATATTAATAATAATATTATAATAATGTTATTATTAATATTATTATGAGTCAAGCTATACACAAGTTGTTGGTACGAAACTTACAAGTGAGAGACTGGTAATGTGTAAAAGGGTGAAGTGTTAGCATAGCCCAGTGTAGTATAGCAGACACTCTAATGGCCTATACCTACACCTTATACGAATCCTCTTCTTCCTCTTGCTTCTTCGAAACGACCCCTCGCATCGACTTTGCGTCCATCCATCCGGATCTTCCACACCATGTCACCTTGGCTAAAAAGTGAAATTTCCTACATCAACTTATGCAACTTGTCGACCTTAAGCCACTACATCTTTATTCTAGTTTTTTAATACTTTATAGTTAGACAAGAAATTAAATATTCAGGTGGAATCTTTAAACCGGGGAAATGTTGAAAAAAGTGAAGGCGAGAGTGAAGTTTATAACGGAGTGTGGGAGTGGCCACATGTCAGGGAAAATAGGAATTGATCTAATAATAATAGTCATAATAATAATAATAATAATAAAAATAAAATTAATAAATAATATTTAAATAAATAAAAATGAACCTACTGAGATCTATTAATTTTTGTAAGCGCAGCCTTATATATTTTCGATGTAAATGTAAAAAAAGATTAGTAGAGAGTTGGTATGAAAGGACGTGCGTGCTATTAGAAGAGAGGGAGCAAATGGATCTGCTGGGGATGATAGGCATTCGGGTCGCATTTTCAGGTCTTACACGGTAATGCACTTATCTGGTACAGCAGGGGTACAATGAACAAACGGTGACTAAGCCACACTTCCGATTCGCGAAAGAGATTCACCCCGACTTTCTCGACTCGTTTCCTCGACAAATAACCGAACGTCGGCTATTTTGCTCAGTCCCCCAGGCATTGATGCACGCACCCCCGTTTCTGCAGTCTTACTGCGTTAATTGCGAGTACTTGATCCCTCAGGGGCACTGCAACGCGTACGTGCGTGTATGTGTACTTAAGGGACCTCGCTGATTTGCAGACCCTTTTTTCTCTTTTCAGACTATTGCTATAGTCACATCCCCAAAGCTCTTATTTCTCGGTGATTAAAATATTATAATTTCTCTGAAGCAACACCTCAGTTCAAACGATTGAATTAAAATTTTATTAAGTGACGTACTATAAAAGAATTTAAGATCCCTATAGCTCTCTTTCATAAAGACTAAACCTTATTCTTTGGTTCATTATATAGAAAATAGAATTTAAATTTCAATATAATTTAGGCTCTGTTTTAGTGGTTTTTATTATAATAATGATATGTACTACCGGTCAGAATTGTAAGTTCACCTGTTTTTCTAACCGGTATAGTGTAAAAATACAGGATACGATTGCCTTACGAACTTAAAATATTTAAGTGATATACTATCGAAATATGTAAGTAGAGGAATATTTCGAGGAAAATAGAGAAATAAAAATTCGTCGCTAAATTCGAAAAGTAGTGGAAACGCGCTACTACTATGCTGACAAAATTATTATATGTCTTATCATTTTACGGCGTTTTCTTTATCAGTTCTTGGCACGAAATGTAACTGCAGTGTAAGCCAAATCTAGAAATCTATGGAAGTTTCGCGTACCGCGATCGTTTTGAACTGAATGTTCTGACCTATTTTCTCCATTTTTTTTCACTTAAATAAATCTTCATCATTTGAAACCTTATTTTTCAATTTAGTTTCAAAAATTGTTTTGACAAAACTTAACTTAAATTAACTGTGTGTTAATTTAGTTTGGTTAAATAGTTGCATGAAGGTGGCCGGTTTTAAGGGATCGATTGGTGATCGCATGCACCACGATAAAGCTTATATCCATCTAAATAGAGGCCTTAAATCAGTGCTATCGTTTGCCCTTTGTCTAATTCACCTCTCCCGTCTTAGACCCTCTCGTTTCTAGGACAGATTCTCCTACTTTTGTCGAGCTGGGTATTTTAAGTGTATGACTGTATATATGTACAATATATACCTACACAATCTACTCTCTGCTCGAAAAATCACCCTTGCGGATAACTGCAGTCCGGACCTATAGTCGACCTTCAATGGGTGAAACTGCAGGACAACGTAGGTCTGGCTTTAGATGACCTTCCGCGTCTATTCTACGGAAAAACAAGTTATTTTTAGTTTATTATCTCCCTTTCATTGTCCCAGCTAGCTTCCATTTCATTAGGAAACAGATGCGGAGTCCTCCTCCATTTCAGAGTCTCGTCATATCTCTCTTCATTATGAAAGACTCCCTTTTAGAACGTCTTGGAAACTCGAGATTATTGATGTGGAACATTTACTTGCTGTATTAGCATAATTTATATTTTTGAATAAAAAGCTCTTGATGATCGTTAAATAAGTGCTACTCTGCGTTTCGGTTCATTGTGAGTTAGAGCTAGTGTAATTAATTTTTTTGGCAAAAATGGACTAATAAGTTTGACAAAAAAATCGTAGATATTCAGATTTTCTCCTGGGAAGGCAGCTTTTAATTCCCTTTAATTTCTTATTGCCAAGATAATATACCAAAATAAGACATCAATTTGATTTAAAGTTGTTTTAAAATCGATACAGGTGTTCTGCAAACAGATTGTTATATTAAAGGACGACTTGAAATCTGAACCACCTTTGACGGTCAGGTTCTGATTAAGTTAATAGTTCTCTAATTATCATAATTGCTTCAATGATCCGCTCCGCCGCAAATACCGTGCTGAAGAATGTTAATCCACGAGTCGATCGCAACAAAATGAGACTCTGCGATGCGTCTGCGATGTAATTAATTAAACTATGAATCGTGATTACAGAACACTTAAGAAATTTTTGTAAGGATAAAATAAAATTAACAAGTCACTCTGCAATGGCATATATATTTATGTTTTGCATTTTTCGACCAATATTAAAATAGTGATCCTCAAAGACAAAAATATTATGCACTTAATTCTATGTATACTACTGGTCAGAATTGTGAGTTCGCCTGTTTTTTCAATGATCGTTTAAGTTCTTTTAAATTTAATTATGTACAGTCATCACAGGTCGTCACCTTTTCATTTTTTTTTTTCACTTATTTTGAATTTGTTCATCTTTTTCAACTATTTTGGAAATTTGTTAAAATTTGTTGAAATTTATATAAATAATGGAAATTTGACGTTATTGTTCTTGCAATATTTTCTTAAAAAATTGACAAAAAGTGACTTCGTCCTGGGTTTATTTTAAGCAGAATTTTGAAGATATCATATTATTTAAATATTAGGGTTGCCACAATTTTTATATGTAATTTCTTTTTAAAATAGTAAACCATAATCTTCTCTTTTCATTAAATTTTTGCAATTTTGGTTCAGATATTTTTCCTGGAAGTTGAAGTTGTCTTACCTGCTTTTAAAGTCGTTTGATCAGGTACATATGTAGAGTATTTTCCTGCGAAGTATATAGTAGAACTTCAATATATGTATATTACAGAGCAGCATTGCGTTGGAAAATGAGGAAACAAGGAAGAAATGAAACCGTGCCGTGTGTAATTAACATAGAAAAGCAGAAAACGAGACGAAAGAAACCAAAAGAGGGACAAAGTATATGGATCCCTTAGCTCACCCTCTCTTTCTACTGCGGAACGCCTAAATTTGAAAAGACGGGAAGAAATATTGATTATGTATTGCTTCCCCCCATAGAGGAAGCTTATTTGTAGTGGTGACAAAATGCAGTTTCTAAAAAAAAGGTTTTTTTTACATTCTCATATATGTTATGCTTTTTGATGATCCTGCAATATCTGGAGAACTTGTACAGATAAATTGATGAAATTTGGAATAGGGTAGACCGGGGCACGTTGTCATACCTCCGTAATTTTCACTTTATGATCGACGTTTTATTTATGCTAATAAACAGAAACCATCGGAATTTGCAACCTTATTTATGTAATTGCGATTTGTTAAAAGTATTATAGAACTTATATAACATATTATTATATAACTTAACTTTGAGGTCTCATCTTCATATTTTACCAAGAAGAAAAGATATCTTCTGATAATATTATCGATTTGTCAATATAGACTTGGCTTTCTTTTCTTGCTTGAGGTTTTGTAGGAGCTGGCTTTTTCAGACGGAAATCCGTCCCTAATTTTTTCCTTTTCTTGAGTGAATCCACATCCTACATAGACATTTCGAGTCATTGTATGCGCGAAAGAATATCGCCTGAAGCATGATATCTCGCTATCGTGCCTATAGCGTCGGCTTAGGCTTAGCATTCCTTTCAATCTGTATCCTTTCACTTTTTAACCCAGTTTCATTGTTAGGCGGTGACTGACCGTCATCGTCACGTTGACTGACTAAGTATTTCTAATTATCCACTTGTCGTTAGCGATCGCATTCCACTTTTGCAACGGGTGTATTCGGTTTCACGTCCTTGGAAATTCCTTCGTAGGGATCCACAGTATGATAATTACACGACATTACGACCTCCAAAGCGATAAAGCTGATGGTGAGGATTCTCATGACCTGCTCGTTTTAAAAAAAAATTTCGAATCGCTCAACCTGCACTGAGTTTCGTAATAATAGTTTTCAGATTCTTCATTTCTTCTTAAAACTTTCTATCTCTGAGACGTTAAATCCCGGAACCCATCAAATAAGAAAAAAAAGTTTTTCGATTTAAATCTCCTAACTTTCCCGAAAAGACTTTTATTTGCTGAATAAATAGGTATGTAGTTATTGATTGAAGAGTAATCAAATCTGAACTTGCCAGCTTTCAATCAAATGCTCTAAATTAAAATTTTCACTGACTAAAAATCAATCGAAGAGAGACATATTATACCTGTTTATTGACCAACAATTAAGTTTCCCTTGAATTTTAGTTATTCACCACCGATGTTATTAATCATCATTTGATGTACCTGCTTCCGGTGACACTTAATCGACAAACTGGAATCCTAAACTAGAAATTTTAAATAAACTTTTCGAAAGCAAATCTCATCACTTTGATTCAAAAGCCAATATAAATAAATTCAACTTTTATGATTAATTATGGCTTTTAAATAAAAACATACTTCTATCTAAAGAAAAGTAAAATGTTACCGCATATATCTCGAAAATATTGAACACATTGTTGTCAAAAGCTTGATTGATTTTTTGGAAATTTCAGGAATTTAAAAGTATGTATTTGATTGACTAGAATCCTCTGAATCTTTTTAGCAAAAGGAGCGCAAAAACGAGAAATTAATCGCGCGCAGAGCGTGCGGATAAAAAAATTGTGCTGTTTAAGTTATCTTTCTTCAAAAGATTCAAATTTCTATTGGATTCTATTTTTTTTTTTTTAACCATTCCTTTTTAATATCTCCTTTTTAATACTAGTAAATAATGATTATTTAAAATGAATTTTGAGAATTGACAATACGTTTCTTAGTAAATCAATTGGCCTTAAGTGCGTGAGTTAAAGGTGTTATATGTGGGTACACCACTCACTCTCTTCATCGACCGACCGATCAAGACTCCTCAGCATCCGAGTCGACTCTGCGATTCGATATATCGTCAGTATAGTCTCACGATCCCGCGAAATAACATTGTTGAACTTTCCCCACTCGCATCAAATGTTGTTTTCACTAAAGGAGCCCACCTAGACCCGCCGAATTCACATTTCATCGCGAAAGTTTCGTGCCAAGTTTGTGATGAAAACAAAACACCAAAAAATTAATTAAAAAAAAGTCGAAAAAAAAAAAAAAAAATACACAATGTTTATCAAAGTGATTGTGTTTCTTCCACTTATGTTCCTTGTTTCTGAGACCTTCAGCAAACCCACAATTTACAAACGCAATGAACTTACAAACATTTATGAACAAGGTGAATATTAATCCTTTTTTACATATTTGATTTTTAAGTAAAGTATCGCATGCCCTTAAATTTTCACCTCACATAACAAAGAAAAGAGCATTGAATAATTTATAATGTAAAAAGATTGCAAATATTATTTCTTTGAAAATTGTCCAAGTTTTAAATAAAGATTAAGAGATTGAAGTTTTAATTAAAGATTGCGCACGCGCGTGTATATGTGAAACGGAAATTAGAAAAAGTATGAAAAAGTGAAAGAATAATAAATCAAGTGATCTGGAAATTTTGAATAAATATTTAAAAACTGTACTTCTAATTAATATGGCTTACAGATATTTAAACTGAAGTATCATTTCCTTCAAAAATATAAATTTCTGTACCGGTTCCCATTTCGTTCCGCATACAAACGGTAATTAGAGCTAGAAATTCATTTGGAAAATGTAGGCGGAAATCGTGAGACTGAAATCACGATGACGAAAAAACGTGAGAACCAGTATGCAGAAAGGCGAAAGAATAGTGTTGGATCGTCGAGAGTTTCTCGCGATTCGAATATCTCGGGTATAATGAATTGAAACTGTCATCAAGAGTAATTAGCACAAGAAACTCTCTTCGCAGACTTTCCAATCTTTCCGGTGCCAGCTGATATCGGTGACTCAGTTTGCAGATTTTCCTAGGGATTCTGGGATTTATGGAATTAAAAAATAGAATTAATAGCCGGAAATAATTTTCAGGAGAAAATAATGAAGTAGTATAGAAACAGGTTTAAATGGAAAACCTTTTCTGATCGATAAAATCTCATTGCAGCAGAGCAATAACAACAACAAATTCAACTACGCAATGTACAACATACATAATTAGAAATTTAAAAGTATAGTATTTTAAGTAATTAATTTCAAATTATGAAATTATTAAGAATTCCAATTTCCCATTTAAAAAAAGTGACCTGTATATCCTATCTCGTAAATTGAAAATTACGAGATATATTTGAAAATTATTTCCAGACTATTTTCGTTGTCAAAATTTGTATACGTTATCATTCATTTAATGAAACTTCAAGGAATTTTAAATAATGTTAAAGCATTTAAAAGAAATTTGTAGAAAGTTAAAGGGATTTTAAGGAATTTTATGAAACTTCTTGAGATTCCTGAAATTAGACAAGGAAGTACAAGTTTTTATATTTCAAAAATAAAAATTTTGATCTATTTGGTATACTTTTGAAATCTCTTAAAACATTTTTAAATCTTTCAATTTGAAATTGTTTAGAGCTCTCTGAATCTTTTTAGCAAAAAGAGCGCGAAAACGACGAGCGTCGAGTGATTCACATTGATCACAGTTGCTAGTAAAGTTAAATTGTTTAATTTTAGAAAAATTAGTTTGAAGTTGGATTAAACGATAGTCAAATAGATCAGGGATTGTCAAGGTTGATTTTCTCCGGACAATGAGATTCATGTTGACAGGTGGGAATAACGGGATGATGATGTCAGATTGCGTGGGTTGCGATTATAGCAAAGACGTGCGATTTCAAGTGCGTGATGCTAGCCTCGTGTCGATGATTTACATTTACCTGTTTACACGATTGCTAATAAGGACTTGAGAAATAATTTCTGGAAAAAGAATTTCACATCCCACGAGCGAGCAAGATGATTTTTTTTATCTTGCGACAGCCAATCATGAAAAGTCATTTGCGGGTACTCTCTTAAATCATTTTTAGCTTCTTTTAATACGTTTGAAAGTTTAAGTAGTTTCCATTCTCTACATGGAAGCAGTAGCTTTTGTGCGTCCTGATTAAACCATCAAATCAAATTTTTTTACTGAGAAATAAAATATCTACACTACCAAACAGAATATTGTGGATTCACCTGTTCTTCGATGATCGTTTAAGTTCTCTTAAATTTAATTATATCAAAGAGCAAGTGAAAATTATTTTTTGTTTCAGTAATGGTGCCAGTTTCATCGACCGTGATACCATTACCAGTGTACAAGGTCGGATATGGATTCGGTTTTATATCGAAGGACAAAAAGTCTCAAGCTTCATTTAAACCCGACGGAGCAGTGAAATTAATAACAGGTGAGGAAGCAGTTAACTGAATGAATAACAAAAATAAGTCTAAGACTTCTTAATATTACACGGAAGTATCAAATAATCTATTTCAAGTCTGACTCAATTTTTCTTAAGGGCATGTGATACTTTACCATAAGAGCAAATTAGTTATACCAATTATACATTCATAATAATAAATATTTTTAGTAAATAAGAGTCAATAAACCTTCCTCTCATGTAGACGAAGGTTTATTGACTCTTATTAGCTAAAAATATTTATTATTATGAATGTATAATTGGTATAACTAATTTGCTCTTATGGTAAAGTATTACATGCCCTAAGTTGAATTTTATTTACATCACTTATTCAAGGAGAATGACAAATTCCGCAGTCAAGCTAGAATTTAAAATAAATCTGTAAAACCTCTTTTTATTTCCAGTTTTACAATCGGAAAATTGATTTTTCTGAAGGAATTGCTGATAAAATTATAAAATGCATATTTTATAGAACTAGTCTGCTAATTTTGTGGTCATTTTTGCATTCGATGTGGTTTAGTTTTTAAGCTCACATTAATTTAATATACTAAGGCAATGATAAAATTTTAATATGCATGCCGTGAGCAAAGATTTCGATAATCTTTAACCAGCCCCCCCCCCCCCCCTCTAAATATCGATTTCTCTCTCAAGAGAAATCGATTTAAAAATCGAGGTCTGGTCCTAAATATCCAATTTTAAGAACTGCATTAAATATTTGGTGATTGGCAGGTGGAATTCAGGCGAACCACTCGAGTTCTGTGAAGGACTAGTTCTATAAAATTTATCTATCCTCATCCTTCTTCAAATAAAATTGTTTTCGCTGATGTTGATTTTCAAAAACAGCGCCAAAGTAAAATGCAGAAAACCTCTAATAATGCAATTAGGAGAACGTGACTCTACTGAATCTGTGAAATGAACAGGTTTGGGTGGTAACATTTACAATCGCGATTATTTTCATAACCTGTTTAATCAAATAATTATACATGATGCAACACAGTGAACGATTTTCTTGTTTCTACTTGTAGTTTATTAATAGAGGTGCACATACGTACCCTTAAAATTTACTGAAATTTCTTAAAATTCCACGAGAATATTTGAAATCATTTACAATTTCACAAAATCTTTTACAAATCTAAATATCTTTTGAAATTTTTTAAAATGCTACTCGCATTCATTAATAATAACGTTTACTCTATAAAATCTCCTTTAAATATACAGCACCACACAATATCTTTCATTAAAACTATTTATTTTAATTTTCTTTTCAGCCAAAAGCGCTCAAGAGAAGATTTAAGCGCACTAGGAAAGTGTAAATACCAGTTGCCGTATTTGTCGCTGTGCAGCGTTGGCCTCATTACGATCGCGTTGTGATTTGTCAACTTAAGATGAGATCACAAGAAAGGTTACAGCAATAGAAACTGGATTCAAGATTTTCTTTCATTTTACATAAGCTGCAGTCTCGGGTCTCCTTAGACGAATTCATTCGAAAGTCCTTTAAGTACCTCCCTTCAATCTTTTGAGAACATTAATGAATTCGAGTTGTTCTAGAAGATTTTACATCTCATATAATCTCAAATATGGCAGTATACTTAATAAAAGGTGGAGGCTCGGAACTTAATTTTAATTAAGTTTTCAGAAATTCTTCTTGCGGTTAAATGTATTCTATGACATAATTCAATGTAACAAAAGGCGCTTATTTTCAATAATTACTGATAAAAGAAATGGCTTTTTAAAATTTTATCCCGACAAAATAAAAATCCAGTTCTTCTATTATATTAATTTCAAAATGGTATAAACCGTCAAGCTACACACCAAAAATTGTTACAGTAACTCTCTGTTATGTATACAAAATCAAATTTGATATTAAAGCAAAAATGAAAAAATACATAAAGAATAAATTTAACTTTATTAATTATTAAAATTGATTTTAAAAATTTTTTAACAGAAAGTTACTGTATATATTCTGATTAATTATATTGTAATTAATGATTATTAATTATTAATTATACATATATTATAAAACTGTTGTTCTGTAATAAATAGTGGCTTTTTTGTCTCCAAGCTATTTGTACTCCTAAACAAATATTCAAAATTAACTATTTATCGCTATGCTAAAGAGAAAAAAAAAAAAAAAAAAAAAGAATAAAAGAATAATAATAATAATTTCAATATCTGTATACGATAGTAAATCATCTTTATTGAAAATCTTTGTTTTTGTGTCTATTTTTCACGAACGTAGTAATTCACAATTTCTTTTAATTTGTACCATTTTTTTTTTTATAAAAAACTTACAAAAGCTGAATTTTATAACAAAAAAAATTTAATTCTTAATAATTTCTCATAATAAGAACTAAGAATACTCAGTTGTAAGAAAATGAATATTGAAATGGAATCAAGAATTATTGGATGATGCTTACTTAATATTAAATAATTGTAAATAAACCAGGTGCTCATTATGAAGTGTCCATAGTTATATCCGCTGAAAAAAATACATTACGATAAACCTGATGTGTTCCTTTACTTTGTTTGTAAATCTTAACTTTAATTTTAATATAGAATAGTGACAGGCAACGTATATTTAATCAGTAAATGTTTAAATAAATAGAAACCTGTCCAATTTTATTTTATTATATTTTTTAAATCTGAAATAAACTCTACTTACATAATTCGTTAAACATGAAGTCATCTTGATATTCCTTCAAGAACTGCGTCGATCTGTTTTCGTCAAGAAACAGAGAATATACACGCTTTACATCTTCAATAGCAACCTGCAACGAAGGCAGTACATTTTTAAATCAATGTTTGAAAAAAATATTCATTAACTATTTTAAAAAATTATTGTTCGCACTAAATTATATTAAACTTTTTTTTTTTAACGAGATTAGGCGCGCACTTGAGCGCGCGTGTTTCGTCTATAGAAACTGAAATGACAATTTAAATTTGCACGCCATATAAATTGACCAATAAGGTTAGCGCACTACGCATGAAGTTAGCTAAAAGGTAACGGAAAATGAGGAACGCAATATGAAGTTGTCTGAAATGCATGTCTTTTTTAGAATAGGAAAAAAAAAAAAAAAAAAGAGGAAAAGGAAAGGAATAATATACCTCGGTGCCTTTTCTTTTTCGACTAACAAGAGAGGCAGTGGTGATCAACTGAATAGCATATCTCAAAGAAGTTTCCAAGGCAATACGAGTAAGAACCGTTAATGCATCGTCACTCATCTCGCAATCTTCCTCCTCGCATCTGATCTTTAAAATTTCTTTCAATTCCTTTTCATCGTATGGACTCGTAGGAACAATGATCATCCGGTCCAGTAAATCAATCGGTATTCCATGAGGGCTTTTATAGGTTGTACCTCTAATCCTTGTAATTCCTACACAAAGAGAAATCATCGATACTGAGCACTTGGGAAAATTCATACTTCAAACATTCGGAGCATCACGTGCTGAGTAAGTGAAGCTCCGAATGTACAGATAAACAAAATTGAATTTATTTAAGTTTTGAATCATTACTTTTATTTACAATTATATTGTTATATATTGTTTGAACGCCTCCCTTACCTCTATTCGTAGCCATAATAACAACAGGGGCCATTTCGTTTTCCAGAGCTCGGTTTAAAAATGAGAAGCACTCCATATCCAGCATGTGCACTTCGTCAATAAAAAGAACTCCTGGAACAATTTCAGCTTTTCCTTCCTCTCGCCATTCGGCGATTTTTGCATTTATCTGTTCTCGGACTTCAGATTTAATCTCTCCAGTGTCCCCAGAAAAGAGCGCAAGGAATCCATGTGTTCTGCTGTTTATAACATCCACTTCGTGAAGACTAACCGTGTGAACGACTTCTTTTCGTTTTTGTAATTCGCCTTCTGGACATTGAACAAATCGGGTTTGAGATCCGGTTGCATCGTAATCTCGAGCTCGAGTGAATGAACGACCGAGTCTGTTAATTTTCCCAGTTGCTTTGTCTATTGTTATAACATCTCCAGCTTGAACCTTGAAAGTAAAAAAACAAAATATTAAAACATTTATTAAGCTTATTTGATTACTTTTTAATAAAAGATTAAAATCACCTTTTCTTTCATAAGACTGTCGATCATCTTGTTTCCAAGGTCGTAAATCGTCTCCATTTCTGTTGTCTTCAATGTTAGTTTTCCTACTTTTGCTCCAACTCCAGTCGCAGGTCTGTCAACTTGAATCTCAACCACTTCGCCTTCAATGATCTCAGTTTCTTCTTTGATTCTTACGCCGATTGACTTTCTGAAGGCTTGAGTTAAAGCCTCAGTTTTGCTCATTTCAAGGGAATAGATTTCTGAGCCTGCCATCGACGTGAAAGGAGTGTCTTGTCCGAGAGCTTGAGCGAGACCCATGGCAATTGCAGTTTTTCCGGTGCCGGGTTGACCAGCTAACAGGACTGCTCTTCCTGCTATTTTTCCGTCTTTTATCATTTCCAGGACGACGCCTGTGGCTCGTCGAGCCATAAGCTGACCAACCATTCCTTGCGATACCTAAAGAAAAAAAAATAATTTTAGATGCAATTTACTCAAACTTATTTCTGTATAATATATTAGAGTTATAAAGTTTATTTCTAGAGGGAGAACACTTTGTATACTTACATGACGAGGTTCCAAACTGTCGTCTAATCCAAGACCTCTGATGTGAGAATGAGCACCGATTCGCTCGATTCTAGTTATCTCGCGAACTTCTTGAACTTTAGCTGCAGCGACAGACTAAAACAAATTGATTATAATTATTTAGGTAATTCATTTCCATTACATTATATTGTTTTGTAATATATGTCTTCTAGCATTTAAACTTTTTTTCATTTTTGAAGCTTTGTAAGTATTATTAATATTTTTTATTGAAACATATACTGTAAAAAATCCTGTGCAAATTTACATTCCGCCTGTAACT
Organism: Synergus gifuensis; assembly: GCA_904066015.1. Classification (NCBI taxonomy): domain Eukaryota; kingdom Metazoa; phylum Arthropoda; class Insecta; order Hymenoptera; family Cynipidae; genus Synergus; species Synergus gifuensis. The sequence goes on from CAJFCO010018465.1 coordinate 205,818, forward strand.
ACTTTCCCATTAAGAAAAAATAGTATACAAAATTTACACTAGTTTATGTAATTCTACATTAATTCTAGGCGAAATTTACACAGAATTTTTTACAGTGTAAAAATGGTAAAAATGTTGAACAAAGAAATCGAAAGAATGAGGTTATATTCGACCTAACTGTTTGATCGAAAAATCCAAAACATGTTGCCATGTCAACACTTGTTATCTATATTTTTTTCAAAAATAATTACACAAGCAATAAAAGCCTATTTTTATTAGGAATCAGTAATAATAATTGTTAACACTATTAAGACTATTAATAAGCAAGGGAGCAAAATGCGTGAAATTAAAGAGGTTAAGATTCACATAATTTAAAACAATTTAAGTGGTATTTAACCCTTAAATTTCGAGTTTTAATTTATAAAATTATTGTTATTTTAATAAGACTATTTTGACTATTATATTATGCTATTTTAATTGTATCACTTACCGCCATAATTCCCTTTTCTTTTATACGAATTTCATGAAAAAATTGCACCGGTTTTGTATCGTGCGTCGTTTTTTCCTGGTTGCGTAGAGGCCGTAGAGCAGTTATGGTACAGTAACATTCATATATGCCATCCCTCGTAAACTTGTCAACCCAACCCTGGTTTCCATAAGATTCTACACTCGATCTTGACAATAACAACCTTCGCAATATCAACCTGTTCGCAATAACAACCGAATTCCATTCACAATAGCAACCTTCATGGTTCTAAAATCTCACCTAATACCACTTCGCATGCGTTGCGCAAAACAAAACGCACTATGCTACACACATTGAAATTATAATTTAGGTGAAAATTAGTAGAATTGCAAATTAAATTCATTTACTCACAGAGTTTTCTTTATTTTGTTTATCCATTTTTTAAAACAGGAATCTTATTCTTTGAAAAATGATACACTTTAACACTTACATACATTTAACCTGTACAATACGCTTTTGACATTTCATATTTTTCCGCTATATGACGCAATACACGCATGCGCAATGGATGTGACATTTGAGAAAAGGAATTTGGTTGTTACTGCGAAAGCCTCTGGCTTGGATTTGGTTGCTATTGTGAAGTTGGAGTGTAATGGAAACCAGGGTTGGGTTGACTTGTTTTCAAGGGAAGGCATATACATATGAATGTACACTCGAGTCTCCCAAATGTCAAGAAATTTTTGCCAGAGGTTCTCCCAAATGTCAAGAAATTCTTTATCCTCTATAGTCATATCAATTGCGCATGCGTATTGCGTATAATATAATATTTTTTAGCATTTTAAATTGCGCGCGAATAGCAACCAATCAGATGTCGAACGCAAAGCGTGCGCAGTAGTTATCAAGTGTGATTTGAGAAATACGGACTTGACATTTGAGAGAAAGTTGACTTGACATTTGGGAGAACTTGAGATTTGGGAAGTTGACATTTGAGAGACTCCAGTGTATGAAAAATGATCAGGGCCGGCTTAAGAAAATTTAGCGCCCTAGGCGAAATAAATATTTGCGCCAATGATCATGACATAATGAAATGTGTATACATAGATAACGTGAATAGTCTAATTTTTTGCGGTAAATTTGAAATAAAAGATGAATATTTCAAACCTTTTCCATTGATTTGTCGTTATAAAAATAAAAATTTTACTACGCGGTAATGTTACCCATCAAGAACTCTAAGCGCAACGCATGCGTGGAAGTCGAGTGTACACGGTGTACACCAAATTTTGAAATATGTAAGTCAATTAAGTAACTCTTTTTATTTTTTAATACTAAAAAGAGTTATTAATGCTTTTCCACAGTTCTGTTTCAGAAATTGATTTATTTTCAAGTCAAAGAAATTATATTCCTACACATTTTGCATGTAGAATGAAAATGTTGAATTCTAACCTTTGGAGTAAACGTTACATATAGTATGTATATACACTCGACTTCCGAAATAGCTCGGTCGTATAAACAGGTCCAGAATCTCCGGTGGTGATGGTGACTCGCGTTTTGTCCACGATTAGAGCTTCTCAACTAGTCACCAAAGGGTAGAGCGCAACGATCGGAGGGTATATGGTTTGTTTATCGCTCTAATGCTTTCACCACCGGAGATTCTGGACCTGTTTATACGACCGTGCGAAATAGTCACCAAATCTGAAACAGTTGCCCCCGCAATAGTCAATAAATTTCCCTACCTCAAATGTCACATCGATTGCGCATGCGTATTGCGTATTGTGTTGTTTGCGTTAGCAACCAATCAGATGTCGATCGCAGCGCATGTGCAGTGGTATCAAGTGGCAATTGAGAGAACAGCTGAGAACAGCTGGTGACTATTGCAGAAGAAAATTGGTGACTATTATAATGTCTTTGCTATTATTGCGAAATGTGACTATTGCGGAAGTCGAGTGTATTTTTATGCTTTTTATTTATGTAAATTAAATTTATTTTATATATATATTTTAATATTGTTTATAGACTCCTAAAATGAAATTATTTGTAAAATTTTCAGCGTGATCAAATACAAGACTTGAATAAACAACACAAGCTATATCTTTGCCTGAAAGCCCTGAAAGACAATTGGACAAGCATATACAAGCTTCGTGTATCGTGAATCTTGACCCTGATTTTGAAACTCGATGAATGATTGGTTCTCAACCATTTGGACATTGCGACGTTACACGCACGATGCAATGCGTGTCGTGTAGCCGGCAACACTAACACGTGTTCGACGTTGTAAAAAACGTACCGAGCCCAAAAATTCATAAATGAAGAAATATACATATCAAAAAGACTCGACCTAGTGTCGCGACAATGTCTTGTGGAAAGATCAACGGAATATATTTGCCTTGAAGAAAATTTTCGTCTCTTGCACTTCCTTTTAGAGCAAGACTGAATCATTTTTGACTGAGTTGTGTTTGTGTCCACATCGTTTGACCTTTCCTGGTCGGTGTTGACCTTCACTCGAACCCTATACAGTGCCATCACACCCATCGTACATCATAACAGAATTCCATTCACAGATTCGCCGAGAGTCCCTTATACACCCAGAACCTCAACCTTGCTCTAAAAACGGTAAATAACTCTCATCAATATTTACCAAAAGGTTTTTGTAATTTTATTGTAAGTTAATTGTATTTTGTGTTCTTATTTTCTTGTTAAGAGAAATTGTGAGAGGCAAGATTCAGGGATAGCGCGACTTTTTAATCATCTGATTAAGATCAAATATTTGGTTTGCTTATCAGAAATAATTCATAGTTATTTAATTTTTTTAGAATGATTCAAACATTTTTTGTGTTGCGTGAATGGAAAGTGAATGAAAGAGGATGGTGGATTTTAAAGAAATTTTCTGAATGGAAGGAGGAGAAAATGTGACTTGTGAAATGGATGTGTGCCAGTAAATTTAAAACTTGTGGTGCTCAGTCTTGATCAATATTCTAGTGGTGTTCTAGAAGTTCAATTATATTAGGTAATATTCCCAAATTCTGGATATCACGAAATTAAGGATGTTTTTTTTTTATTTTGTCCAATTATATGTCTATCAATTTAATTGTTGATTTGATTTATTTTATAGTTAATTTTTTCTTATATATAGATTGAATTATTTTCTTCCGTCCGATTATAAAAATTTCACTATATTAGCGACACAATGTTTCTAATTTTATGATTTCCGGAAACTATAAATAAAAAATACTTAACTTTTTTTCCCGAGTGTTTGTTATGTAGTGCAGAATAAAACAGTTTACTTGAAATTGCAGGAAAATTTCAAAATGTCGAGGGAAAGAGCTTCGCGGCGATTTTATCGCTTCGACAGTACAAATGATTTGCTGGGAAATATGGATCATGGGGAATCGGCCCAAATTGAAAATAGATGGAACTTTGAAGTTTCTTGGGAATCTGCAAACAAAGGTAAATCGAAAATAAAGATTGATTTTTTATAATAAATAATAATTTTCTTTTTCCAATTTCAGTTGGGGGAATTTATACAGTTATCAGATCAAAAGCATATGTTTCTACCGAGGAGATGGGCGATCAGTATATTTTAATGGGTCCTTACAAGGAAGCGTGTGCAAGGACGGAAGTTGAAGAAATAGATTTTCCTTCTAAAAGTCCTTTAAACAAGGCAGTTCAAATTATGAGAGAACAAGGATTTAAGGTAGAATTTATTCAGTCAAATTTTAAAAAAAATGAAATATCTTTCGAGATAGAAAAAAAGTATTGATTAAATCACCTTGATAATGATATATTTAAGAGTAGTGTCTGTTTGCATGCGCCTGACTAGTGAAAATCTGGCGATTTTCCAAGCTAGACAAGTTTGGCTCAAGGTCAGATTCACCTAATGGAATGTTGTTGTTTTCGATGAAAATTAGTAGATAATAGAAAATATTTAAAAATCAGGGACTTGGGAAGGAAAAGTTGAGTTATTCGTACTGAAATTTCGGTATGAATAGACAGATTTTTGTGGTATAGGCACTGTCTTATAATTATTTGCTGGTGAAGATAGATTTGAGAAGGAATGACGGTTTCAATTAAATTTTTTTCAGGTGGTTGCAGGTACTTGGTTAGTGGATGGAAACCCTCAAATAATTTTGTTCGACATCGGAAGTGCAGCATGGAAATTGGACGAATATAAGTCGGAACTGTGGAACACGTGTCACCTCGGTATACCGCAACTCGATATTGAAGCCAATGATGCAATTATTCTTGGCTATATGGTTTGCCAATTTATTTCAGAATTCAGGTAAAAAAAAAAGTATATATTTCTAATTTCAATCACACTATTTTCGAAATTTATCCCGACCGATAAAAAGTCTGGTTTTGGTTTAGAAGAAATTGGAATATTTGATTTAAGAAAGCTTTCGATTTTAAAGAGACTTTTAGCTTTAATTTTTAAATATGTTTTTAAAGTAATTATAAATAAGAATTATGATTTTTCATAGAAAAGCTGCAGAGGAGTTTTCAACAGCTCCACCCAGAGTTGTTGTACACTGTCACGAATGGCAAGCTGGAGTAGGTTTAATAGCTTTACGAACGAGACACGTTGATGTTGCTACCATTTTCACTACACATGCAACTCTCCTTGGAAGATACCTCTGCGCAGGAAAGACTGACTTTTATAATAACTTGGACAAGGTAATCCTTTCTTCTAAAATCTGTCTTTTTAATTTTATCCCTTTCTCTCAAAACTTCAATACAGTTTATATAAATATATTTTCGTTTGCAGTTCAGCGTAGACGAAGAAGCCGGAAAACGACAGATTTATCATAGATATTGCATGGAACGTGCAGCAGCGCATCTCGCCCACGTTTTTACAACAGTATCAGATATTACAGGTTTAGAGGCTGAACATTTGCTAAAAAGAAAGCCCGATGTAATCACACCCAATGGATTAAACGTGAAGAAATTTTCGGCGCTGCACGAGTTTCAGAATTTGCACGCCGTTAGCAAAGAAAAGATTCACGAATTCGTCAGAGGCCACTTCTACGGGTAAATTTTTTTAATTACTTTAAGTATCAATTTTCAAGAGTTTTATTATAAAATTGCACAATTCCAGGCACTACAATTTCGATTTAGACAAAACTTTGTATTTCTTTATCGCGGGACGATATGAATTTGGAAATAAGGGCGCCGATATTTTTATCGAAGCTTTGGCCAGGTTAAATCACTACTTGAAGTCATCCAAACCTGATGTTACTATTGTTGCATTCCTCATTTTCCCAACGCGTACAAATAATTTTAATGTTGAGTCACTTCGTGGCCATGCTGTAAGTAAAATTATGAATCACTTTTAGATGTGAATTCAATTTTAATGTTTATATCGTACATTATGAATTATTTTTTATTTAGGTAACAAAATCTCTTAAGGATACAATAGATGATATTCAACAAAAGATCGGCAAGCGAATGTACGAATTGTGTTTATCAGGTCACCTGCCCGAAAGTCAAGATATTTTATTGAAAGAAGACTTAATCAAAATTAAGAGGTGAACTTTATTATCTACGTGACACTATGCAATTCTGAAAGTTTGATTCGAAAATCTCCAAAAGATCTACGTCTATTTTGGTATTAAATTATAATTCTGTTTTTAATTATATTTTAGGTGTTTATACTCTTTGCAAAGAAATACACTGCCTCCTGTTACGACCCACAATATTGTAGACGATTGGAATGATCCAGTATTAAGTGCGATAAGAAGATGTAATCTTTTCAACTCCGTTCACGATCGCGTAAAGGCAAGTGTATTAATATTAAAAATTCATGTATAGTGTCAGTTAAATACTTTTATTTAACGCTAACTAAGATTTACATTTTAGGTAGTGTTCCATCCGGAATTCTTGTCTTCGACAAATCCCCTTTTCGGTTTGGATTACGAGGAGTTCGTTCGAGGATGTCATTTGGGCGTCTTCCCTTCATATTATGAACCTTGGGGATACACACCTGCAGAGTGCACAGTAATGGGAATTCCTAGTATTACGACTAACCTCTCAGGTTTTGGATGCTTCATGCAAGAACACATAGCGGATCCAATGAGCTACGGAATTTACATAGTAGATCGTAGATACATCGGGCTGGAAAACAGTGTTCAACAACTCGCACAGTACATGTTCGATTTTGCTCGACTTAATCGAAGACAGCGTATCATTCAGAGGAATCGTACTGAGAGATTGAGCGATCTTCTCGATTGGAGGAGTCTTGGAATTGTAAGTAATTCAAAAGTAAATCTGAAATAAATTTTGTTTTTCACTTTTAGTTGAGTTTCTACATTTTATACGTTTCTTTTCAGTATTATCGGCAGGCAAGAATAAAGGCACTGTGCACTGTTTATCCTGAATTAGAGTCTGAATTTGCTGAAGGAAATGTGGGTAGGTTGAATTACCCAAGACCAATCAGCGAACCCCCATCGCCGTCTTCTTCTCGACATACGACACCGGCTGCTTCAGTTCACGGATCGGACGACGAAGAAGATGAAGTAGATGAAGAGAAAGAGGTGATTAAAAATACATTTTTTTTATATTCTATTAAGTTTTAAAAGACGTGAAACCTCTCTCCCATAGTTTGGTAAAGATTTAAAACATTTTTTTCTTTACAGCTAGAAGAATTGCGAGAAGGGAGATAAACTTAAACTGCGACGTCCACGCGCATAAATGAAACCAGCAATATTTTTCTATAAATAGAAATAGAGCCTAATTCAGAATACTTCATAAACAACGAGTTCTATTAAATTAACTTCAGCGCTGGAATAAGTCTTTTACTCTGGATGCAAACAAAAAAATTGAAAAAGTTTGCAGAATAGAAATATATGTAGCAACTTTATCATCAATAATTATTACTTAATATTGTGATTAGATATTTTTTCTCTCTGTAGAGGTCTTCATTATTAAAATATAAATATGTGTACTGAGCGAAAGAATGTCTATTTTTAGTAGTTTTTAAATAAAATTTAATTATTAAATTTTGAGCTTATGTTTCAAATTTCTGGTTTTACGCAAAAACCATCAAAACTAATCATTTTTTTTTGCTCTACAAGCAAACTTCTATTTTAAAAAAGAAAAGATAACGTCTGTAGAGCGAAAAATACCTATTTCTAATATTCCTTGAGTTTTTACTCAAAGAGAATATTTATTAGAAATAGATATGTATTTTGAATTTTGAGATTAGAGCTGGAGTCCAACACTCTTAAGTAAATTCACAAATAATAGTAAATAAATATGTAGAATATAGAAATCGTTTTTATAGAGTAGCAGCTAAATAAAAGTTTGTGAAAAAAAAATGTTATAAATCCTTGTTTTCAGAACGTTTTTGAAATATATTAAGTTTGATGAAATGAAAGTCGAGAAAACTGTAAAAATTTGTAGTATGACACTAATTTTTACTAGGTTTCAGAATAGAGTTCTCGTTTGAGAAAAAGGCCAAGTTGATAATTACATACAATAAACCATTGCATCAGTCTTAAATATTATAGTTAAAATTTCTAGTGGAAGGTGTGACACATGGAAGAAATGAGTCGGGGAATTGTAAACAATATATTATACAACTAGCCCTGTACATATCCGATAAATAATATAGAAACGTGGAAACATGTTCTATTTTATTTGCAATCATCAGAAGAATAAATAGGGAATATTAAATGGCTGATATTATTCTAAGTTTATACGAATTTTCATATATTAATTATTAACATAATGTACAAAATGGATGTCTAAAAAAGTTACACGATATAATGGGCAAACGTTACATTTTTCGAGTTTTACGAAGCCGCTGTCTATTTTCGCAGTGCAGTTAAATATACACATTTCTCAAGTATTAGCATATATTAGATACAGCTTGGAACGAATGTACAAAGCCTTTAAAATGCTCTACGTCGGATTATCCGAATCGAATGACAGAATTTTGAATGACGAAACGTTAATTTCGAAAATTAATATGTACATATTAAACGGATCAACTCGATCCTAACTTTGCAGAAGTCGAAAATATGAAAAAACACTTTACATATTAGGACAATATTGAGAGACTATTAAGACAATAGACTTGAATTATAGTACTTTACACTTTTAGTTTCTATTTAGGTTAAATTTGTGAAATTGTTAAGATATGGAAATTTTTCTCAAATTTTGAAGCTCTGACAATCGGGGAAATCGAAGGTTTAAGAGTCATATATTCAAAGTACATTCATCGGAATTACACATACACGCTCGCAATCGAAATAAACTAGCGAAACGATCTGAACACTTTATCCTAAATGGCACAGTCTAGTGTAATTATACACTAAGGAGCAGTTTTACAGCGAGAAGGGATCAGTGTTTCGTCAAAAACACGGGAATTAATAACAATACAGGTCTTCAGCTTCGATTTCAGGTATATGATTGGTAAATCTGTTAATCGTTAATTGAGCACAGTTGTAAAGACTGAAACGCAAAATTCTTCGCACATACTCACGTGGAAAAATATGTAATTTTATGTCAATTCCTTTCAACTACTTTTAAGACTTTAATACTATACGCTTCGCTGGCTTGTGCAAATTATAATCGTTTCTTGTACAGCTTAAAGATGAACGAAGCGGTCAAGGAGAGAGGCGCGATTTCTCACCTAAAACGATATAAAAAGATCCTCTCAAAATAACGACGAAACAATATAAAATTACTCAACATCAGGATAAAAACTCTTCAACAGTACTAGTGAAATTTCTTTGAGTAGATTTTCACTAAGTCGAAATATCTGAAAATTAACTACCAACTTTTCGGTACGTTTTCCTTGACATGAACATAAATAATACATATCTAGCGTTTTAGAATATTGGCAAGGTTCACATTTTTGGATGCAAAACTCGAATTGGCAATACTCAAATTACAAAGGCGGAAAAAAGCGTTCGACTTAATATATTTTACAGCCTTTGGTCACATAGTAATGAAAAAAGCTAGTAACATTTTTAATAGCATTAAATAACTGCAAGATTATGATCTACCTCAGTAATCTAGTCTACGAGTTTTTAGTATGTAATTGGCGTTTTACGGCATATGGCCCAGTGATATATTATAGCAATTATTAATTCCAAGTATTGATGATCAAAGTTTGTAAATTGATTGAAAATCCAGAGAAATACTAATAATGAATTCGAGGCTGGAAAATTTCTGAACTCAAAGGATCTGTAAGTCTGAAAAATAAAAAACTGCTGAATTCCAATCTATTAAAAATAAATTCAATTGAGTTCTAGTAAATACAATTTGAACTGAATTAATTCAATTAAATTCTGATGGAATTAGTTTCAAATGCAATAGTTCGAATGAAATTAAATTGGACTAACTCAAAGTGAATTTAATTAAATTTGATTGAATTTAGATGAATTCAAAGCAGTCCCGGACTGGGACGTGAAACCGGCCCGGGCATTTGCCCTATTTGCCATATGGCCAGTCCGGGCCTGATTCAAAGTGAAATCAAATAAATTCATGGCGAATTAATTTTATTGAAATTAAACAAATTAAACTGGAAAATTAACTAAAAGATTTTGCTTGAAGACTCTATTTTGAAGTATAGTTTCGAAATCTCTGAATTCTTGCAAAAAAAAATCAAAGAGAATAATAATTTAATTAAATAACTCAGTCCAAAAACTTTGGAGCCTCAAATAAGTCCCAAGTAAAAGTTTTTATTACACTTTTGTGAGGGATTCTTTAAATTCTAGTTTCTCCAGAACAAGTTTATCAAGAAGTAAAAATTTAGAGTCAAAACTGGGAATTATGGCGCTAATAGTTAAGAAGTCGACTTATTTTTCATCTAGATGACGAGATATTACATTTTAAATCGATTTTCGTGTGGACGGACTTTTAAGAGTGATTGGCTTGCGTTCCTCCCATCCTTTGTTGCATCATTGTGAGCAGCATTTCGGAATATTGCTGCATCATATTGACAACCTTACCCTGGTCTTGACCAGCCAGCAATTCCTGGAATTTATCAGTTGCCTCGCTAGCACTGACACCTTCGGTATTGCTGTCTTTGTTATTAGCAGCTACAACTAATCGCAGTGTGCGCATTGCTTCGTTGACGGAAGACTCGAGGCCACGTAACATTGTGTCCCTGTCGATGGCGGTGCCTGTGGAGTCAGCGCTACCATCCAGAGTTAGCCGTTTGTAAAGTTGAACAACGTTATCCGCTGTGCGGGTTAGCTCATCTGCTATGGTGTTACAAAGTTGGGTTGATACTAAAAAAATAATTTTGTTTTTAGATACTTTAAAATTCGCTTTCCAGGGCGGCCATCCTGGCTTTCGCGTTTAGAAATAGTAAAAAAAGCCAAATAGAGCTATATGTTCTTTCATTTTTCTGAGTGAAGAAGAAAAAGAGACATGCAGATTGTGCTGAATGCGTTGAAAAGAGGAACATGATTTGAACCGTTTGTGCCTTTAAAACTTCAAACGTCCAAAATCATATTTGTGAAAACACACAACACGAAATCGTGCATCATGCAAATCGTATCATATGTTCATAAAATCCGTATGAGACCATGCTATTACAATCTGAAATTATCACTATCACTCTGGAATTTAGTGCGATGGATTCGAATAAAACTAAATTAATTAAATCTGATCACTCTTGAATATGGAAGCAAAAGAATTAAATTTTGTTATGGTTCTAAATTTGCAGTTTCGCTGCAAACTAAATTAATAAAATGAAATGACGAAGATAAATTTGGAAGATGCTATTGTATTATGGAGCGAGTATATACAGCAAAATATCAGACTCGTCAGATAATCCGTAAAACATGATTTCTGCCGTAAATCTTTGCTCATAGCATGATCACTTACAAATTTTTACTCTTTAGAGTTAGTTTTATTGCTTTCTCAGGGCAGCATTCTCAATAGGCAAGTTTAGTTTACCTAATCGGTTATCCGTGTCTACTGTGGAAGCAAAGTTGGGATTATATGATTAAATCGCGTATTAGATTCGCAATTTCATAGTTTAAGTATTTATCAAATAAATGAATAAAACCACTTAACAAGAAAGAGTGACATAAATTTACAGAAAGACAGAAAATTAGGATTGATTGTTTGGAACCAGTAGATAATGAGAACAGATGATTAATTGAAATGTTAGTAAAATGATACGAAAGTGCTTTAAAGCCCAAAGATTCGATCTAATAGTTAAATATTGTTATCTTTATATTTTTTTAAATATAGCTGTTCATAACTTACGTTCTGCACTAGCAACGTCGATGGCACGATCGGTGTCTTTAACTGGAAGTTCTTGAGGACTCGGCTCCAGTTGATTACGATTGGCTAGGGACATTCTAGAATTACCTTGACCGATCATTCCTCCAGGTCGTCCATTGATTACATTCGAAGAACCTGCTCTTCTCATCCCTGATCCAGGAATGCTTAAACTGCAAAGAAATAATATTTAATATATATATATATATATATATATATATATATATATATATATATATATATAATATGTACATATAAAACTTCAAGTCTCAATGTTTTACAAAAATATTAATAACTTTCGAAATAATGAAAATTTTTTTTATTTCTTGGGCTCATGTTAAAAGTAAATTTGATAGAATTATTGAAATAATGCAGAGTAATAATTGTATTATACAATTATACCAATACGCTTATTTTTAGATTATATAGAAATTTACCTTTAAAATAAGTCCTAAAATTTTTTTAGAAATGTTGATTATTTCGAAAATTATTGATATTTTTATTAAACATTGAAATTTGACGTTTTTTTTTGCAATATCTTCTTAAAAAATTGACAAAGTGACTTCGTCCTGTTCTCATTTGTAGCAGAATTTTGATAGGTTTTAGTTTACTTGAAAGAAAAAATTTAATCTTTGATGTAATTAAATTTAAAAGAACTTGAACGATCATTGAAAAACAGGTGAACCTACAATTCTGACTGGTAGTGTATGCAAATGAAAAATTATTTACCCAGCAGCAGAATGATCGATACTAATACTTCTCGGTCTCGGAGGTAAGGATGGTTTTCCTCCTCCGTTTCCATTTGAGGATGTTTCTTCTGAACTCGAATCCTCCTGGTTACCGACTTGACTTAGATTCACTGAAATTATAATATTTTTGATAAAATATTGATTATAGAAAGTATTAAAAATAATGTTTTAATTGTAAGTCGTACCACTTGAATAAGCTCCTTGCATTCCACGCCTCCTCAAAACGGACGGAAGATTAGCTCCTGACGAAAAGTTGGACTTAACATGATGAGTAACTTTATTTTGTGAACTGATGGTGGGTCTCATCAGTGCATTTATTCTATTATTTCCAGATTGATTGTTCCAGCCTCTAGTTCCACCCGTAGCTCCTGCATCCGATTCCGAATCACTCTGTAATTTAAAACAATATTTTACATAAATTAATTACCTCCTTTTAAATAAATAAATAAATAACGGAAAACTTTTAGTTTTAAGTGAAAATATACGAAACCTGATTAAGTACACCAACGCTACTACTTCGAGTCATGTGAGAGGAATGAATCTTCGACGAAGAGTGTCTGGATTGACCAGCGTTTGAACTTCCGGTTCCCATTCGTGAAGAATTGTTGATATTTTTGTTAGCTAGTTTTCCTGAAACTGATTAATATCGTTTACTTTTTGCTTTAAAGGGAGATAGAGAACATATTTATCTAGATTTATACAGATTAGAATGTCGAAATAACAAATTCAAGCTTTAGCAGTTGCGGTAAATTAAAAACTGTTTAAAAATATAAAATAAAATAAAATGATGCACTTAAATACATATGGAGAAAATTAGGAGCAGGGTACCTTGAATTGGGCCATGCAGTAACCTGTTGGGTGGGCTGACGGACAGATCACTTAACGAGCAGGCACGTCTCATACCAGCCTCCTCCTCTTCGCTGTCAATAACTTTGGATGATAGTCGCCCCCCACTAGTGTCGACTGTTGACAACACACACACACACACACGTGCACTAAGCTACAGTTTGAGCGTTTTTTTAGAGTAAAATTATGATTGCAAACGACACTCATTTGCTCTGCAGTTCATAATTTTAATGAAAAAACTTCTTCAAGTCTCTTAAAATTAAAAATTAAAAGGGTAATTTTTTTTTTAATTTTGTACATAGTAAGTTTCTACAAACCTTTATAAATAAATTATTTTAACATCTAATAAACTTGAAGATATTTTTCATAAGTGACGCATCCAACAAGACATATATTATGCTAATTATGCAATCATAGTGCAATTATATTGAAATCACATCACAGGGTGTCTACTAAATTTTGCCCACGAAATTTTCGAACAATTCCCGCATTTATCCCACTCATAAATAATTCTAAGATTTCAAGTGATTTCAAGCAATTACTAGGGATTTTACGGGATTTTAAAGTTACTTTTTAAAGGATTTGAAAATATTTCAAAAGATTTGTAGAGATTTAACAAAAGTTGCAAGTGTCAAATAAAAATATTTAGATTGATTATTCGGAAAAGTTTTTCAAAATGAAAATCCACTTCCCGCATCAAAAATAAAATCAAGGACAATTTCCGGATTTTCTTACATTTCTGCAAAGTAGATACCCTGTATCATAAATGAAAATAAAAATTATTTAAAACTAATGGAAAAAGCAAGAAGAAATAAAAGAATATTAGTAAAGTAGGGAAAAGCTTTGCGGGAACAAGGGACACTTAAAAGGTTTCATTCAAAGGAATATAACATGCGGGACGTGCCAAATGAAATATCCATAACAAAAATATTTTACAAAAAATATTGTAAAATATATGTAGTCATAAAAATAAATAATTACATTAACTGAAAAGTAAATGCTGTCTAAATGAAATAAAATAAAAACTAAACTTTCTTCACTTGTCTTAAGAATGCTTCTTCTCTAACAAATAAAATCCAAAAATCCAGCACTTGAATTTAAATAAAAAATTAGTCAATAGTACATATTGAAAAATCAAAAGTCCTCAAAGATCTTGTCCATATCTTTCTAATTTTCATGCGCAAAATTTAGCCTACTGTCCATAATAATCTTTGCCTACGAAAGTAAAAGATCTCTTAGACCCTCAAAATAAACAACATCCCAATCCGCAAATACAACGAAATCGAACTAAAAGAGGCAGATGCGATCAGAAACTGCTTCTTCGAAAATTTCGGTACCTGGGAATGGATGCTTCGAAGGTAGAATCGATTGGTTGATAGTCGGCAGAGTTTTCGACCACTTCATGTAACTGTGACATCTCGAAGCTGGAGGCCACATTCTCTTTGGAGAATTCGTACAACTTGACAAAGGCGTGGAAGATCCACTTTCTAATAAAGATTTGTCCATCGCTGACAAATCTGCGCAATCGCTATCCTCACCTCCGGAATGAATTCGAAGTTCCCTTTTTAACTTGGAACATCTGATGTCCCTCTCAGCTTCCAACTTTGCAAAATTCTCACTAACCTCTTGTTTCAATGAACTCCTACTTCTTATCAAATTCTGTTGCTCTCTTCGGACTAGATTTTCAAACTCCTTTGAAAGAAGCTTCACGGTTCCTTCAATAGCTCTAGTTATTCTAATATCAACACTCGCATCCACACTTGCATTAATGCTTTCAAATTTAGGCTTTGTGAAAGAGTCACTTGATTCGGTTAATGAATCTGGAGCACCTCCTGGTTCCAAGGAATCATAAGCTTCAGTGTCTTTCGTTGGTATCTGTCTTTCAATACAATAACTAACATTTTTCTTCTCTTCTTCCATTTGCAGATTTTGATTCTGCGTGTTCTGATTCTGATCGTTTCGAATTTGAAGACTGAAGAGATTCTTCCTCTCATCAAGTTGCAAATTCCGAGACTGTAAAAAATTCTCAAATCTCTTCATATTGTTATTTTCTACTAGATCTCGTTGAAAACGTTGAGTTTCAATCTGTCCATGTTGATTCCAAGCAGGTCTCGCTCTATTTCTCATACTTTGGGTTCTAGAAGAATTCCTCTTTGGCTTTGGTGGTTTATGAGCAACATAGTCATTCAAAATTAGCATCGACTGTGGAGCCTTCGTTACCTTTAAACTATTGCTTCTAGAAATCTCAGAACCTCTGATGTTGTCGCTGTTCATATTTCCAGCACTGAGATCGAGTTCATAGTAAACGCAAGATTTTTGCGGACTAATTTCCTTATTCAAAGCATTAATTACATTCAAACTAGTATCTTGAAGAGACTTCGACCTGAAAACTGCTCTGCCTGGATTAGAAGTTTCTGTTAAGTACTGAGTATAAACAGTTTCGTTCGCATTTCCAGTATATGTCTCGGAATTTTGACGTTTGCGTTTATAATGAGAATCAAAAAGGATTTCTAAAGGAGCAGATTTCACCATTGAATCTGAATCGTCTGTCAAAACACTCTCAGTGCTTCGATGATCTGCGTTCTTCTGAAGTGGAAACATCTGGTAATCTGATTCATCAGTCAAAATACTCTCTTGACTTCTTCCAGACTTCATCTTTCGCTGAGAGAGGAAGAAACTAGCACTCGAATGTCTATCATTATCAAAATTATTACAATCCAAGATTTCGGCACTGTCTTTGGAAAAAGATTCTACCGATGCGTCAGATAAAATACTTTCCTGAGATTGAGTCAAAACCCTCTTGTAATAGTTCTGATAGTGAGTGTAGTTTTCAGACTGACTTTCCAAATTGATTTGATAATCGCTGATGCACCTTCTTGGTGGATTTTTAAAATCACCTTCCAGAGAATCATCACTAAAGTTTCCGTTTCCATCATCACCATCCTCAGAATTCTGGTCCAAATTCTCAAGATTGTATTCGTTCATTACTGGAAGACTTTCAAATGATTTAGCGATGGTTTCCACTTCGTCTTGGTTGTCATCAAGGCCGATGAAGTAACTACAGGATCTTCTTTTTTGTGCAAATCTTGCAAATCTGCTCATGTTATTTTTGCAGTGTTCTTTCAGGACTTTAAGCTCCTCGCAAACTGGAGACTCAGGAAGGGAAAGATTCGTCTTGTTCAGAGACAGCTTGTACTTTTCAGTTTTCTTTAGAGTCAATGTTATTGGACGTTTCGGAGCGTTTTTCAATTTGTCACTTAAACAGGATGTTGTCTGACTTTTAAGAAAAAAACTTTCTTTCGGCACTTCGAGTTTAGTTACGGGATTACCCACACCAGGAATTTTGTTAGTAAGTTGAAGTGATTTATACTTGGGCTTTGGGTTTGGCAGAGGTTTGCTGGGATTGATTAGTTTTGATAAATGCTGACCGGATCTGTTACCTGTGCTAATTTTGTTTGTACGATGATGTTTCTCCGTGAAGTGGCTACTCAGATCCGAGATGCTTTGACTGGTTTTCAAGGATGACCTGTGACCCACCTGTTAATAAGAGTAAGATTTAATTTTTTTTTTTTTGCTTTTTAGGTCTGGTAAAGAAAATTTACTTAGAAATCCCTGACTTATCTAGATTTCCATACGATTTTTAAATTTCCAGACCAAATATGTAAATTATTAATAAATGCAAATCTACAAGGCGTTTTAAGACATTATTAATGAATGTTTAAACAATTTTATTAATTGCAAAGTGAATAATATTAAAGTAGGAAATTAATTAAAAACAGTTAATTCGTATAGCATTGTGTAAAAATATGGGTTAATCGATTTTTTAATCTTCGTTTATAGATTTAATTTTCATAATATGATAGAGCAAATACTCTTCTTAAAATTTTACCGAACTTTGTAACAGATAATTTTCCTTTTTCTGAAAATTCTCCTTTTTCTGAAAAAAATACTGATTTTCATATTTACGTATTAACATAAATAATGTTGAAAATCCTAAATTAAAAACCTTCCTAAAAAACATGTATTTTTCTGACTTTGTAACAACCTACAAAAATTACTTTATTCCTTTAATCTAACTCACACTTTGCAATTTCCTCCTTATTTCTTCTGTTCTCCTCTGAAGTTCTTCTCTTTTTTTAGCCATGTCTGCATCACCTCTAACTTGTTTTGCTGCATTTACAACTGCGGCGTTCCGCATTTTATTACTCGAAATGTCTATACTCGTTCTGCAAAAAGAGAAATTCCAAAATTTAAAATAAGAATTAAGATTTCTGTAATTTTTACAAATTAAATCATGAAGAATTTAAGACCTTACCTTCCATGAAATTGTGAACTAATACTCGTGCTTTTAGTTCTGCTCGTAGGTTCCTCCGCACCGCTCAGTGACTCAAAAGCATTCTTGAGGAACTTTTCTCGATGGGTTTGATTCGAAAGTTGATCAAAACCTTCTGAACTAGCTTCGGAAAGCATTGACAAAGGATTCCTTTCGGCACTTGGAGTTGATGCTCCACCTTCTGAATCGGAATCGTCTTGACTTCCAGAAGCTGTCATTTCGTTTCTTCCACTTTCAATGCTTTTCGGTTTTTTCGATCGTCTCTGCGACCTAAAAATGTATGTTATTTATATTTTCATCGGTTTGGCATTTTAATTTTACTGGATACTGAAAAGCATCTTGGAAAGTAATATTAACCTTCGAAGTTCCTCGACGTCCATGGCGTTGACAGTAAATTGATTCGAAATAGTGTCTTCCGGTGTTGGATAATACATAAGACGATGGTGCGATTTTTCAGAACCAGTTGTTCCGTTTTCGCCTTCTGAATAATCTTCCACATCGCCATCGTGTTCCGTGCTTTCATGATCCTGAATTCAAAAATTAAATAAGCACAAAAGTCATCTTTTATTAGAACTTTGAATAAGTACTTAAATATTAAAATATTAAGATTGTTTGCAGGCAAGGAAAAATCGTGCAGAACAGTAAGCAAAAAGAAGATTTTCTAAATTCTAAATAATCTAGGGATGCACAATGTAAACAAACTTTTCATTCCAAATTCTCTCTAAAGTTGAATCTAAATATTTAGAATGTATCCCACAACAAATTTTTAAGTTTATTTATAATGATATAAAATTACAACAAAATTTCAGTTTAGGGGAAGGGGGGCAGGTTTGAAAATAAGTACCTCAAACTTGAAACTGCCAAGGCTGCTATCATCGGTATAATGTCGACTCCTTGATTGTCGCATTATTTCTGTGATATTGCTACTTCTCGATCTCATCACGTTACCACCCATCACCTATATAGTCGGGTCAAAACATTCGTTGAAAAAGAAAAGAAAAAAAAAAATTGTTTAAAGACGAGATCCAAGACGTTTCAAAACCAGAAAACAAACCCTTTACAACAAAATAAAGCCTTCAAAATGAAACAAAGCTTTTACAAAAAAATTTACTAAAAATCAAAGATAAAATTCAGAACACATTTTTAACATTTCTACAAACTCTTCACAATGAAGTTGAAAAAATGCGAAGTGTGAAAAACAGCTCACAAAACACATAATTTTCCACTCCAAACCTAAGTATCTTTTTGCAAATTTGTATTGAAAGATAAGCAAGACACTCTTGAAAATAAAATTCTTATTCTAAATTTTCGTGCCCACTAATCATGCATGCGTGAAAATGAATTAAAGGTGCAGTTATTGTGTTATAATGATGTTAGTATGTACCTGTTTCGAATCATCTGCCAATTCCCTGTAACTTTCCGTACATGACTGAAATACGGTTTCTTCTTCGTCCTAAAATGTGATTGAAATGTTAACGACAATAAAATGGTATTGTAAAACACTGAACTGAGCAACTCTAATGATCTGATGATTTTATGAACAAGAAGACCTAAACATTCAGATTAAAACCTGAATTTTAATTAAGCAAAAGCGAATACAAAACTGAAGTTATCGTAAAAGCAAGACGCAACATTGAAACTAAATGTATACTACAAATAAATTAATTTAGTTAATTAATGCTTTTCTAAGTCAGCGTAAATCACAATAACACAAGAATTAGGATCCTTCATTGAAAATCAAATTCACTAAAGTCAGTGACTTCTGAAGGTAACATCCGAGTGAAAAGGAGCACCAACCCTCTTGATGATCATCGTTTCCCGTCGATAATCACTACTGCATTTGGTTTCGGTGCCGCTGTCTATGGAGCTATCTTTGGAACCACCGCCTCCACCACCTCCGTCTGAATCTATTGCACCTCGAGGAGGAGGGAAAGGAATGATCTCGTCACTGTCGTAAACACTCTTGACGGTTATTCCATCGCCCTGTTGAACCCTCTGAGCCCAGCGACCCTTTGGAAGATCCACGCCTAGAGATCTAGCTCCAGAACTAACAGACGTGCTATCCTCGTTGCTTGTTGTGTTTATTTGTTTTTTGGCCCAGAGAGGTAATTGACCGACGCTAAATCGATAGTCGATTCCCACTCCTTGGGGTGAAGGATTCGCATTTGGATCCAGGAATTCTGGAGGTGGAGAACCAAAGTTCTCGTTGTCGAGTTGAAGACTGACTCCGCCACCGTTGATTTGTATGGGTCGTCTGAAAATAGTCGCCCACTCTGAACTTTAGTGTACCAGGAATGTATTCCCAAAAGAATGTTCGGATATATAGAGAATATATCGTAATATTTTGGAATATAAGGAATATGAGGGAACATATCAGAATGTTTGTAAATACATATTTAGGAATACTTTCGAATATTTCGGAATATTTTTAAATATCAAGAATATTTGGGAATATTTAGTGAATGTACCAAGAATATCGGAGGTGAATAAAGAGTACAATAAATCGGAATTAAGTAATTCAAATTGGAATAATACTTACTTGCCAGCGCGCATAGCCTGTTGAGCCAGTCGAGCTTGCATTGTGACAACCATGTCGTGTGGCACTTTCCAAATAAATATACAACCATCGCCGCTTGCAGAAACTAGGTGACGACAATCTGGACTAAACCTCAAACCTGTTACCAATTCTGAGTGACCCAGCATGGTTGCCATACACTCCCCACTATAATAATCATAGACGCATAATGTTTTGTCAGTACATGATGTAGCTACGTAGATTCCTGAGGCATCTGCAATCGAAGATAATTGTATTGTTTTTTAAAAATTAAATCTGACTTTCTAAGAACCTTTACAAGTTCAAAAAAATTGTTAGAGACTTATATGAGAAATAAATTATAGTTATCGCACCTAATACAACTTTGATGAGCGATCCATCTTCACCAACCGAGCCTTTGAAAGTTTTACTGTGTTTACCAGTAGTTACATTATACACTCTGATATTTCTATCCTGGCAGGCAGTGAGGACGTGCTTTTGACCAGAATCGACTTCCATATCATAAAGTGTCGTCTTTCCTTGGGCGTTCTGTCCTCTTGAAAATTGCGGTGAACCTCCTGGTGTCTAAATATCCGAAAAATAATCATGAAGTGAAAAATACCAAGCAATAAGAATTTAATCAACAATTTAATATCACTAGCAACTATTATCCGCGCGCTTTTTGTACTTCTTTTGCTAAAAGCAGGGCGTCATAAATTTGTCCTGGAGATATTTGAAGATAATTTATAATAATATATTTAGTTTTTGTAATATAATATTTTGTAATAATTTTATTTTTATAAAATGTAATTATTTAAATCTTTTGAATACGTTCGAAATCCCTGGAAATTCCATAAAATATCTTGAAATCCTTTAAAATCATTCTAAATGTCTTGACACCGTTAAAAATATTTCAAAAGTCCATTGAAATTCATTAAAATCACTTGACATTTCTTAAAATCTATTCAAATTCCTTGAAATTCGTTAAAATGTATTGACAGATAGGACAGGATGAGAAAAATATTACCCCTTGAAGTTGACGAAAAATAATACTCTTATCAGCGCCACAAGACACCATCTGAAGCTGGTTACCCTGATTCGTTTGATTGAAGAATCGTACGGCAGTGATCGATGAACTATGATCATCAAGCGTTTGCAGAAAGTTGTATCCTTGATCGACATTAAACACATGAATAAGTCGATCTCGGGACGCACTCGCCAGAAGTCTCGGCATATCTAAAGAATAGCTAGTGTATTTTGAGTACTCGAGGCACAAGACTTCCGCATCGTGAGCTTCTATCAAACATTGTTCTTCCAATGTTGAGACGTCGTGTACCCTAATATTACCTGACCTGGACAGAAAGAGATCAGTGTAAATTATTTTTTCTTTCGAAAATTCATTTCCTTTCATTTATTCACAGGGTGTCTACTAAATTTTGTTCACGAAATACCTGAACAATTCCCACATTTTTTCCACTTATAAATATAAGATCCCTCTCACGATAGAAGCGATAGAAGCGCAAGTTGAGTTCCAAAGAATACGTAAGAAAAAAAGAATTTTCGGAAAAAAAATTATTTAAACAAATTCAATTTGTTTAAATAATTGAAAATTAATTAAACATTGTTAATCAATATTCTAATAGACGAATAGTAGTAATTTTTATAAAGACAAACGTATTTTTGAAAAAAAAAATTATTTAAACAAATGGAATTTGTTTAAATAATTGAAAATTAATTAACCAATGTTGATAAATATTCCACAAGACTAGTAGAAATAATTTTTATAAAAAAAGAATAAGAATAAAGTGCACAGATGGCCGGTTTTATGAAAAATTGACATTTTTGGTTTTAAGGGTAGTTTTCAAGGCACCGTGGGGGTGTGTTAGGGGTGTCAAACCCATATGTGTGGTACATGAAATTCTTTGTTGGATAGTCCTCAACAAGTCTCTATAATCTCCCGTAACATTTTTCGAAACCCTGAAAAATTATTCCAAAAACTCCAAGAAGTGATTTTTCCCCATGCAATTTACATGGGAAACTTCAAGTCAAAAGTGGCACGTGTTAAAATCAAAATTTAAAAAAAAAAAATATATGACCTTTCTTTTTTCGGATTTAGAAAAGAATTGGGGGGATTGAGACTCTCTAGAAAAAAAAAGTCTTTTTGAACCACCCTAGTAGACACCCTTTTATTTATTTATCCACCAATCAATTAAGTAATGAGATAATCAACTAACCTGTCTCCCGAAGCTAACTGTTTTCCATCAGGGCTTACCCTAATAGACCTAACGCCGTTTCGACTGTCGTAAGAAGCATCGTTTTTCTCCGTCGAACCGGCCGCGGCCAAATCCAGATCTTTTAAATATGTTAATTCAGGATCTACGTATAAAACTTTTAATAATTCCTGCAAAGAACAATATGTGGTGAAAATAAAATGGCAACGATTCAGAATGTTTGGTGATTCTATTAAAAAAAAAAAAAAAAAAAAAATTCAAGAGATTAATATTGGATTTGATACGTACGTTGCTATATATATTTCTTTTGTACAATGTGTCGTTTGTGGAGAGTTCTTTCTCCATGTTCCAGACGCGAATTGTGTCGTCACTAGAGCATGTGATAAAACTATTGGCTGGCATGGCACCGATAGATTCGGGTCCTGTGGGATACATTTCCACGCCCCAGATACAGGCCGAATGGTAAAGAAAAGAATGAGATTTGCCCACCCTCCTAATATCTCGAACATCCCAAATGTAGAGACTGTGATCGTTGTAGACGCAGGTTAGTTTGTTGTTTTTCTCATCGAATGCTAGGGCTATTGCGTCTGGGTATTTCGCGTTTGGTGGATGTTGAGACATGTGACTAAAATCGAAATATTTCATTAATATTCTCATTTATTCAAAGAATGTCTGGAAATTCTTTATAATCTCTCGAAATCTTCTAAAATCTGTTAAATAAACTGTAATTAATCATTATTATTAATAGATTAATTTCTATTTTCCTTGTCAAATTTTTTTGCCTGACATATGGCCAACCTGATTATCTTTTCTCAATATAACGAAATTTCTTAAAGCAGAGGCATGAACTCGATATGATTTTTTTTTGAATGAACATGTGGTCACCCTGTAAAATTTGACAGTCTTTGAATTTAAGACTGATGCAAATTAAAATTTTGAAAATTACCTAATGGACAATCCGTGGGCGACATCAACCCCCAAATAATGAGTTCTGGGTAACGTGGTGACAAATTGAAGACTCGAGGGACTAAAACACCTGACAATTCCTTCGGCGCATCCGATAAAAATATATTTGTCTCCGACCGCCATACAATTGGCACTGGTTGTCTGAAAAGAAGGTGCAAGCAGTTAATAAACTTTTCAATCAAGCAAACCTCTCTCGTCGTGCACATCTCATGATTATCACTGAGAGCATTTGAGATTTGAAACTGGCGTGTGCTAGTAATTCTTTTAAAGCAAAGTGCACCAATGCGTCAACTTACCCTTAACTCGACCCATTTATCAAGTAGTCTTCTGTTATTGAATTCACATAAGAGGCCCGTCTTGGTGATAGCGTATGTGGAATCTGCCATTTCTCCTCTGCCGCAGGCGACGTCAACAAAGTCATTGTTCCTTTGCTCCCCTAATATGGCAGAACGTCCCATCAAAGGCACTGGTTCCTTGTACTGAAAAATAAAATAGCCTTTTCTGAAAACGAGGTCGTCTTGGGAATTTCACTTTACGAAGCTAAAAAGTTCCGAGGATTTAATTGATTCATGAGGAATTTCATTTTAAAGAAAGACGAAAATTCTTAGGTCAATTTAAATTTGAATTGACGGGATATTTTTTGCTGAAAAATAATATTATCATATTAATATTCTTCAATATTCTCATTTAGAGTGTCTACTAAATTTTGCCCACGAAATTCCCGGATAATTTAACACAAGTTGCAAGTGTCAAATAAAAATATTTCAATTGATTAATAGTAAAAGTTTTTTTTCAAACCGGAAATCCGCACTCCCTGAATCAAAAATAAAATCAAGGAAAATTCCCAGATTTCCTTAAATTTCCGCACAGTGGACACTGGACACCCTGTTATTTTAAGAAGTATATGTAGTTTAATCTCTTACCTTGGCACTGCGCGAATATTCCAAGTACCAAAATTTGACGTGTCTATTTCCCACAGTGACAAAGTAATTGCCATTTTCTGCAAACGACACAGCCTTTACTTTGCTCGAAACTTTGTTCGAAGCCACTTTAACATTGTTTCTCCAGTCCCAAACGTTGACTATCATGTCGTGCTGCGAACCGACGGAAACAACGTATTTGTTGCTTGGCGAAAATGCCTGCAATAAAAGGAAAAGCAATTGCATATTAATTTTTATTTAATGTTAAATTTTATAATTAAGAATGACTGCAAATAAATTCATTAAAATAAGAAAGCTTTAGAATTAAGAAAAAAATGAAAATTCCAATTTGACAATTCAGAAACAAAATAAAAATCTTTTTTCATACTTATATATGAATAAAGTAAGCTAAATTATAAATGAAAATATGTATCAATTACAAATCTCGCTTTCAAGAACCATGAGCTATTTTTTATTCATACACGAAACACGGAACTGCGAATATAAATTAAAACTAGATAGCGTCCAATTAATTATTAGCTGATTTTATTATACAATTTCAAATCAAGGTAGAAATTAATTTGCATATAAGCATTAAATTCATTACATATTATTCAATCAATCAATCTTGAATATGCAGTCGATTTTTTAGCTTAGGATTGATATATGCCATTAATATTTAAAAATCTTTTAATTTGGCAGCTAGAAAACTTTTTGGTTTAAAATTCTGTAGGGATTTATGGTAACTGAATTTGAAGAATATTTTCAAAAACTACAAAAAAAACTGAGTAAGTCAAGTTATATTTCTTTACCATAAGAAAACGAATTTCTAGAATCAAGAAAATAATGGTATCAGTAAAATTACTCGGAGCAATTAAATATATATTAGAAACAAATAAATATGTAATTATTTCCATTCAATTATTTACTTGTATGTAATACATATAATTTATTAGATCAAATAAATATTTTCTTAAGATGAGTAAATGAAAGTATGAATTTCTCCTTCTTGAATTAAGTATATTGTTTTACTTGATACAATCTAAAAATTCTTGGTTCAAGAATATCACAATCATCATTTATCATTTAGGTTATATGGACGTTTTTATTCAGACTCTTATAATGTCTTCGTAGGTGAGTGGAACATCGCCCGACGCCCGACTGCTATCCCGGAGAGCGGAGACCCGTGTTCGATTCCCGCTAACCCAATTTTTCTGTTTCAGCTTATAATTTAATAATATCCTATATTTTCAGAATATACATATATATAATAATTTCTAATGTTGTCAATTCTAATTTAAATAAATAATAAATATAAAATAATGTTTAATGTAATAGTGTAGGTATATGTATATTCGGTTTCGAGATCGACATAATATGTGTGTTGTAGGTGAGGCTTGTGTGAAAGCACAATTTTTTTTTTTTTGGTATTCCAACTGTAGCATATAAATCCTTGATTCAAGTAATTCTTTATTCACATTAAAATCATAATTCTTGGAATAAGAAAATTATATATTCAATCTGATCATATATTTACTAAATTTAAGAAAATATGTACTAGTTCCAAGCATTCCGTACCAAGTACTTATTTTCTTGGATCAATCTCATATGGTATGGTCCGTATGTAAGATGACCATATTCTTGATCCAAGATTTTTTTTTTTCAGTGTAGAACGCCGTCATGCTACAAGAAACATAATTCTCATTTTTAATGTTCATCCTTGCGGTGCACAAAAAGACGCAACATTTGAATGCAATAAAATTCAAATTTTGAGAAAGACGTTAAACGTTACAGCATTCTGCAAATACATATTTGACTGTGAGGATCGAGTTACTTTAGTGATCAATTACTCAGAAATAAATTTGATTAATTCAAAGAAGAAATTTATTCGTTCTTACAGAATTGACTTTGATTTCTGCATTTGGCAAAAGTAAAATTTTCCAAAAGTTTATAATTTAAAAATTAATTTGAGAGATTTTACAAATTTTATTTTTTATATCACTAGATTTCCTCTCTACATCAATGGCTGAATGCTTATTGAGTAACTTGTACATATCTACTTAATTTCACGCAAACTAGCTAAAACTTGTTGAGGAATCGCAATTTGTAAAAAAAATTGTGGGCCGCTCCACTTTCATTATTTTAACCTTTGCAACTCTCTCAGAGTCCTCATCAAATTGCACACTCGGTGAATTCTGCTATAATTTATTATTCCTCAATCATTTCTCCGCGTAAAAGAAGGTTTTGTAACGTGATTGCAAATACCGCTCTAAAAAGGTACGAATGGATTATTTATTTCTCCTCAGTATTTTATACCTACGCGCAGTCATTGGCAAACGAGGCGTGTACAATTAAGGTCAAGATTTCAAGAACCGCTCCAGTGATGTTGAGCAACTAAATTCTTAGCTAGATTCTAACGGCCATCAGCAATATCTGTCTGAACTGATTGTGAGACTTGTTACTTGCTTTTATGGGGATGTGATTTGACAGTTGACTGGTTTAGTGATTTTACTGAATTCTCAGACAAATTTCTCTGACAGAAAATCATTAAAAATGCAAATAAATTTTCAATAATTCTACGGAATCTTTTAAAAATATAAAAAATGTCTTAAAATTTTTAAAAATTTTACGACAACTTTCGAAATCCTCTGAAATCCCTTTAAATTACACCAAAAATCTTTCAAAACTCTCAAAATTTCATAAAAACCCTTAGAATTTTTTTAAATTCCACTAAAGTTTCATTAAAGTTTTACTACTTGTGCTGGGTAACGTGGTGACGAATTATATTGAAGGTTCGAGAGACTCAATATAACCAAATTTCATAAAACAGAGGCAGGAATTCGATATGAATTTTTCTGAATGAAATTGAGTCACTCGGTTGAATGGTAAATAACTCCACGAGCGAGTTATAGATATCCTTTTAAGGACATTCCAAATTGAAAATACATAAAGCGAGTCATTATCGATACATGTCTGCTGTGGTTAAAGTTCCCTGATTTTTGCAGTCTGGTGTTTTTTCTTGAAAGAAACAATTTAGCGGAATAGGTAACTCGCTAGTCGCTCTCACGATGCTGGCACGTAGAGAAAACCAATCCTTCGTCCGTCTTTGAAAATTTAACGGTACGTCTCGGAAACAATGGACTTTGTCAAATCACAGGCACACTCACCACACAATTGATGCCATACTTGTGGCCGGAGAATTCAGCGATTTGCACGGCATTGTGTGAATCTGAAATGTCCCAAACGCGAACATTGGGCATGTGTCCGCATTCGCCGGTTGCCAGAAGTCTGCCATCTCCTGAGAGAGCCAGGGAAGTCACTGTTTTCCGACATCCGTTCAGTACGTGAGTCTGAGTGTTTTTTCGTGGATTGAATAGCACAACAGTGCAACTGTAACAAAAAGAAAATAGTTTTATTTGACAATTATTTTTTTCATACAGAGTTGAGAGATCTTTCTTTGCTGGAAGCAATTTTAAAATTGAGCACAATAATTATTATAGGATAAGGATATCCTATATTTTAGATATCCTAATTATTTAGAAGCTACTGTCCAATTTTTTTTTTTTTTTTATAATTAATTATTAATCTTCATTTGCCTCTCTAAAAAAGTGATGTAACACGTCTCTAAAATCTAGCATACATTGTTGTTTCAAACCTGCATGCATGCTCTCTAAATTTGAATCAACGAAATTCCAATGATTCAGATTATGTATATATAGGTAATAAAAGAGAGTGATTGACTTTTGAATGACTTGAGAAGTTGTATAGGAAGTAAGACAATTATGTAATCATCACAGGGATAGCGCGCGAGATTTTGGTTTGCGGTTTTGTATATATATATATATATATATATAGGTAATTAAATTTGAGAAAATTTTAACGATCATTGAAAAACTGCAGGTGAACTCATAATTCTGACCTGTAGTGTATATATTCAATAATTTTTTAAACTTATATACAACTTGGAAGAAACTAGATTTCTCGACTCTACTTGACTCTCCAAGGCCTCATCTTTCCTTTCTTATTTCCTCTTTTTCCTTTCTTCTTCCCTGCTTTCTCTTTTCCTCTCTCTCATCTTGGCATTCTTTTTGACCCCGGCCTCGCATGTGATGAAGGAGAAGAGAAGAGATGAGAGTTGAAGGGCCAAGTATCGATCAGGTAAAATTGAGTTTATTATTGATTGGTATAAAGAAATAGGAAACGATATAAGTATAGTAACAGACATCAGCGACAGACAGAAAAAAACGTAGCCAAACCGACAACAAATCGAAGGATAAAAAGGAGAAAATACAGTGTTACCGTCCCGCGGAGACAGGTACGTGATGGGTTAAATTACCGCAATGCCTAATAGCGTGACTTTATGATGGCGGTATACGCGTATCTGTACTATATATGTATATGTAGTTATACTATTATACATATACTATTTACTATACAGATATTGCTTTTAAAGGCCACCGCGAAATCACCTCAAAATCATAAAGCGGAAGTAACAAGTAAAGAGTAAATTTTGTTGTAGGTAAAATTAAAATGGTGTTTAATTTACCTTGATACGGAGTAAAATATCACCCAAATGTAGAGTACGAAATGCCAACTTCGTGGGGTACAATAAAATGTCAGTTGTCCAAGTTCGAATTGAACTGATTTCTCCGAAGTATACACTTCACATATAATATTTTGAAGACAAAATGCACATTTTGGAAGTTTGTTTAAGATTGATGTTTTCTAAAAGTATATGTGAAATATATACTTTGTCAAAATATTCTCTAGAAATATTGTTTTGATAGTTTTGGCAATCGTCGTGCGCTATGGTCCTTAAATAATAGGTGTGTCGAATTCATTTTTTTAAAACTAAAATTCAAGGTTAGATGACGTTTTGCATTTCATAACCCAACTATCTGTCACTGACACTTCGTATCCCAAGTACTAGTGGCACTTCGTACTCCAAATGGTCGGCACTTTGTACCCTAATCAGAGGGAAACATTACCTTTAGATATTATGGAGTTAATTAAGAAGTCCCTTGTTGCAAGAGTATCATTCACACTACCAAGGGTAATTTTTGTTGCAGGTAAATGATGCTCTTACATGAGTGTTAGATTTACACTTTATTTTTTCTGTGGAACAATGAATCTCGCGTAATCCCATTGGTTAATCAATCATCCCCATTCGTCGATATGATATATATGTACATATAGATATAACACGGCATATTTATTCAGAATCGATTGAATCGAGGGGGGCAATATATTTATATATTATGCGACGACTCGTAATTAGTGATGGGATATATCGGTAAAAAAAATGTATCGATACAATAGGCATTACAAGTTTTTTCCATACTTTAGAATTATTATGTACATATTTTCAATGCAAATTCATATACATATGAAGATAAAGC
>CAJFCO010018465.1:235874-249756 GCA_904066015.1 Synergus gifuensis
GGACACCATGACGAGACAGCTGGGTCCTGAGCAATTCTGAGAGAAAGTCGAGCAAAAACCGAGAAGAGATTGTTGCGATCTGCAAAGTACGTTGCGCTTCCGCTTTTACGTGAACTTGACATTTGATGTTCCTGTGTAAAAGATCGAACGCAGGGTGTCCACATGTAAGGGAAAATTTCCAAGAATTTCGAAAGATTATGAAGAATTTTCAGGCATATTCTTTGAGATTCAATAGGTTTTTAAAGATTTCATGAAATTTTCAATCATTTTAACGGATTTTAAGAGATTTCTAGGAATTTTAAGGTATTACAAGTGATTTGTATGATATTTAAAAAATTTCGTAGAATTTTTAAGTACCTATAATTCCTCTTATGAACGGTCCCTCGCATCATCCCGCGGATGATGATACAGATACAGACTCTATTTTTATAAACTATAAGGCAAAGCATAATACATTAATAATAGGCAGATCATCAAAGTGTGTTATTAGAGAAACCTGTTTTCATTCTTTCTGAATTATTCTATCTCGCAGAGTACATTTATGTACGAGGCAAGCCGATTTCCGGTTACTTCACTTTCAGTTGAGTAGCCGCGATGACATTGAAGCTGCCTGATTATAATTGTAACGGGTTAACGTACTTTAACGACTGAATGAGACAGAGTCTGCGAATTAAAATAAAAAAGGAACAACATAATTAAGGTCTTTTCTTATTTTGTTTGATTCAAATAAAATTATTTTGAATTATTTTAATTTAAAGAAACTGTTTGTTTAATTCCAAAAGAATTTGTTTGAATCAATAAAGAAATGTTTCTTTGACCGCCGTATATCAATACATACTACAATTTTTTTGATTAAAAAAAAAAACAAAAAAAAACTGCAGTTCTTTGGGTGTACATAATTAGTATAAATAAAAATTATGTATAATGGAAAGAATGTAAAAAGGAAGCAATATCTTGATCTGGATAATTGTAAGGTTGAAAGCAATTTAAACTGCAATTACAAGACTATATTACATACTCATTCGACTGTTCTTTTCCAGCAAAATAATTGGTGGTTTGTTTAATTTAGCATAGTTACAAAAGTATAAAGATTCATTAATCGCGGTTTACTGAATAACAAATGTTTTGTAATTGGTCAGAGCATTTTATAATAATAGGACTTACAGAATCGAAAAATAATTCGATGATTTTTATCGGTCGATTTGGATAAGATCATTTAGCTAGATTAAAGTTATTGCTTTTTGTTATTATTATTTTAATATAATCAAGTTATTATTTCATGAAAAATTGGATGATTGGAATAGCGGAACTGATTTTTCAGTAGTGAAACTGCGTCTGGCCAAGTTTCATAAGCTCCGATAATAAAATTATGTCGTCATTTCCGAGCGAATGATATATATCCTATTATAAAAAGGTTCCTATTATAAAAAGGACATGAATTTCGGCTAACTTCATAGCGTTACCTTTACATGCATTTCCTGCATAAACACTGGTTACGTATGAAGTGAGCGTCAAGTCGTGAGTATTCTCGACTTGGCGCGAGGATTTCAATTTTCATTTCACTTTCTATAAACGAAACACGCGCGCTCAAGCGCGCGCCTAATCTCGTATATATATGGGCAATATCGGCATATCTACGAAAAGTGTCATTTTCTCTCAAAAAAAAGTTAAAAAATAAATCTTAAAGCACACTTTTCAAACTTTTTTCCTACATTCTACATACATATAGAAACTCATTTTTTAGGGTGGTAAATAACTTTGCGCATGCGCGCAGTTTGCACAAAATATTGAAACAAATAAGTCCATCAATTTAATTGAATTAATAATATTTTTGAAATTGAAGGTGAAATAGGATTGTTTTTCCTTCTTAAATGTTCAGGATACTTTTCAGTAGTGTGTAAATTACTCTATTCTTGATTACAAATATATAACGAGTATCTGAAACTAAATAATGCGGACTTTTCTTTAAAAATTCGTAATTTTATTCCTAAATTTTTAGTTATAATACTCTATCTTATATTTTAAATCGAAGTCAGTTATTACATTCTCATCAGAGAAGGTATTAGATTTGTGTAAAATTTCCCCCCCCCAGTTTTTGTCAAATGTCCACGTTTTGGGACCCCCTGAACCCGAAAAACATGTTTTTACGAATGTGTCTGTCTGTCTGTTTGTCTGTCTGTCTGTCTGTCTGTCTGTCTGTCTGTCTGTCTGTCTGTGGGTCTGTCTGTGTCTGTCTGTGGCTGTATATTTTGTTTGTGAGCACGACAACTTTCGAAAGAATTGACAAATTGGATTGTCCTTTGGTATACTCTTTAAGTGTCCTAAAATGAAGGTCAAGTTCGTTGGCCAGCCATTTTGGATAAAAATTCAAAAAGTGGGAGCATTTTGAAAAATTTTGAAACCACTTTTTTTTTTAATCTAAAAATTCTAATGACGCACGTTCGTAGTACTAAAAAAGTCGAACAATTTTTCTTAATGACTTTTTTGGATAAAAAAAAATTGAAAGACTTATAACATTTTGAAAATCCAAAAAAATGAAAGAAAACTTAAATTAGAAGCCAAACAACGCACGATATGAAAAAAAGTCTAAAGATGAAAAATGTTTATTTTTGAACGCCCTATAGGATCCGCATAACAACTTTTTGAATTTCCTTAAAAAATCGAAAATTCAAATTTTGAGCCAAAAAACGCGAGATGCAGAGAAAATGATAAGAAACATAATCATTCGCCTTAAAAAGATCTACAAGTTCTCCTTTGGCCATTTTTCAATAGGATGAGTAGTTTTCGTTTAAATGGTGAAAAATATTGGTAAACAGAGCCGAGCGCGGAGCGCGAGCTTTAAATCAAATATCGAGCGCGAAGCGCGAGTGCCCTGATGAAAATGTGCTCCTTAAGGTCGATAGAACCTTAAGTAAATTAGTTAAATTTTGCATTCAAAGCTGTAATTTAATTTAATTTAATTTAATTTTTAAAAATATAAATTACAAATATACAAAAATAAATTAAAATATAAAAATATAAATTATGTAATTTAATTAAATTTAAAAAAAAACATATATCTTTAAGCGTCCTGTAAAGCGCAAGCTTCACTAAGGGCACAAGCGCGCGATGAGAATGTGCCCGCGAAGCGGGCAGATTTTTTTAAATGTAATTTGTACATAATTCACATGATTTTTGAGGCACACGATTTTCCTTTCGCGGACGTATTTTGGCAACCGAAATACACCAAATCCAATAGAAAATTTAATCTTAACTTGATGCGCGCGATTTGTACAGCTGCTGGCGCTGGAGTGGACATTTTCGCAAAAAATTTGGAGTGGACATTTTAGCCTTAAATTGGGCATAACTTTTGCGCGCATTGCGATTTTAGTTTTATATGTGGTAAACTTTTTCGCCCCAACATACTGCTTAATTTACGTGAGCACAGAAAAGTGTGCTGCAAGTATTTTTCGAGTAAAGTACGACGATGGAGTGGACATTTTTTCAACAAAATCAAAATTTTCGATATTTGAATATGTGATACTACTAGAATTTTGAGAGCACACGTTTTTCCCTTATGTGGTGTCTAATGGCAACCAAAATATAGCAAAAAATCGAAAGATTTTTGACCTAGGTGGTTGCGCGCATTTTCTACAGCTCCAGACCCAGGAGTGGACATTTAAATCGTGAAAGCGGTGACATGACTTTGAGATTCTCTTGCTGAGTTATAAATCAAAGCACAGTGTCAAATCAATGAAATTTCAGTAGTCTATGTTCCACTGAACTAGCATGATTTTTTTTAGAATTTTCAAACCATGCGCGGAAAACCTGTGAGCATGCAAAACACTCAATTCGTAGGTGGTGACAAATATTACATAGGTATATTTTTGGGATTTTATTCACCGATTATGTGTTATATCTTTTTATGAGGGTTTCTGTAATGACTGTAAGCTTTTATTTCTACATCAGGGAGTTTGTCTGTAAATTTTTGTGCGGTTTAACTTGTATTTTAAGTTCAGATTTGCCTATAATGCAACGGTGACAGAAAAATGACACTTTTCGTGGATATGCCCATATATATGACGAGGCGTTTTTCGCGCGACTAGAGTTTAAGGCCTTCTCTTCGAGTGACTCCTCCACAGGGAAGAGAGGACAGGTCGTGTGAAGAGCTATACATTCTCCGACCCAGTAACACTAGAACACAATCCATGAATACATTCTTTATATATGTGTATGTGCATGTGCAACATTAAAAAATGCTTCAAGTTACTTTCGATAATTCCAGGGTGGCCACAAAATTCAATTTCCAAATATTTCCTCCGTTTTCAAAGCGCTGCTAATTATACTTTGGAATCTATAAGTTTAAACTGAATCTAAATTTTGCTAAATCATTAATAAATACACATTATTCTTTCGAGAACCTCATTAAAGTTCTAAGCACCTATGGAAAACGAAAATAATATAATAAACAGATATAATTTGTAGAAGGCGTAGATGTAACATTGATAATTTCTCATTCTCTGATGATCAGATATAGCCAAGATAATTCTTGTCCAATTAGTAGTAAAATATCATTAATTATACGCTTTTCGACATTGAACCAGCACGTTATCAATTATATTGTGTGCCCTTTGAACTTTTCGATTCGTTTCGAAAATTCTTGATCGCGATTAAAGTTCGAGCCTTTGACCGTGGGAAACGAGTAAAAGGCGCGCTATAGTAAGTCGAGACTACTAGAAGATACCAGTAAAGTCGGCGGATAGTACTCCATGTGCACTGTGCAATTCCTTGGCACGGTTCTATATTATGTTAACGGAAAAGTTTCCGTCTGTTCTTATATGCAGGCAGGAGAGTGGAACGTTGACGATTGCGTCGCAATGATCATTAAGAATGAATTTTATAGGTAATCCGGCACTGCAAACGTTTTAAACTCTCGTTTTCAAATGGCCTAGCCAGTTATTATAAATGACAACATGAGGGATCATAAGAGGACACATTCGGCATACCAAGCGGAAGAAATCACCTTTTCCTCGTTCCAATTTGAATAAATAAAGGTCATATTTTTTTATTTCAGATTGGTGGAAAGATTTTCCTATTTTTATACGTCTTTGAAATTAAATTACCCCATTTAGGTTTGGTATAAAAGAAATACACAATTTTGGTTAAAATATTAATAGGATTGGTTATTATATACGACTCTGCAAACAAATTCGAATCGATTCACATAGACATAGACGTTTGTACACAAGTTTGAAAATCGTCGTCTCATTGTCAAGCAATTTGCAAAAGGTGTTTGTCGGCCTTCTTGTTCAATCGGATGGTAAGAATGGGTCCAGCGAATGACCCTTTTTCTAACAAAAAATTCCGGAAATTGGCAAGCAACGGCGTAGATATAAATATAGCCGCATTGGCTGCCTTTTTTGCTTCATCGGACTTGAAAAAATTATTGCAAATTCAAAATTCAAGGAAAGTTCTAATATTATCTACATGTCACCTCCATATATATAACATACGACTTACACTTTGAAATAAAGTAAATTAATGTTACTTATGTAAAACATAAAATTAGATATTAATGGATTGCAGAGATTGCAAAAATAAAGGTTGCAGATTATATAGACTTTCTTAGTAAATTGTAAGTGGTGTTATATTGTTTTTACCGTAAGATGCAATTTTCTTACATCGTGAAGTACTTACCACGATAATTAATGTGTCACTTTAGGCGATGTTTGCCGTATCTTATAAATAGCGAATGGAACTTTCGAACAACGCTTTCTCAGAACACTCAGAACTAGCATACACACTGTCTATTCGTACCGTAAGAAGTCCTCAATGTCGATAATGATAATCTTTAAAAACTCGTTTAAAGATAGTGGGAAAAGTATACCCATAAAATTAAAGACTGGTAAGCAATAAAAAATCAGACAATCAAAATAAAAGTTACTATCTTCCATTTTAGAACTTCCGTCAAGATTTTTTTCAAAATGAAAATGGAAATAATATAAAAGTATACAAGAGAAATGGTTTCAATTATTTTCCTGTTGAAGTTAAATTCACAACTTTTCTCTCTGTTCTACTCCTTTCTCTCGATCCTTATTATTCTTTCATTCTCCATATTATTTTTCTTTTTCATCTTTTATTTTTTCGAAATAGTCGATTTTTTCTAGTTTTCTATATCGTTTCCAATGTTTCACGTACTTATGGTGTAAACTTATGGTGTAATTGGCTACTCTCAATAGAATTATGTAAATTAGAATAAGCCGGTGTATATATATATACATTAAAACATAGTATATACATTATTAAAAGACACTCGCTTCGTCTACACGGTGCAGAATTGAGTTAGCATTAGCGACGAGTTCATTGAACCGTAGGTGCTAGGTTTCAAGTGAGCGATAATTACCAGGGGAGTAATTAGTAGGCAGTACCTCTCAGTGCGTATAAAAATTTGTAAAAGCCGGTCACCACAACGATGCACCCGATAAATATATAAGGTATAACAGCTCCCGTGTGGAAATAGCCCGGTTTAACCCGGCCAGAAGAAGGTTTCTGGCCGGAATCCGACCGGGTCAACCCGGGATAATATTTTGTTAGTAGCCCGGCCGGGATCGGACCGGATTCCCCCCCCCCCGGGATCCGGTCGGGCCAAACCGGGCCACCCTGATTTAGCCCGGTTTAATATTTCTTAATTGCCTGGCTGGGATCGGACCGGGTTTCTCCTGGGATCCGGTTGGGCCAAACCGGGCCATCCTGAATTATCCCGGTTTAATATTTCTTAATTGCTCGGCCGGGATCTGGCCGGGTTCCTACCGGGATCCGGTCGGGCCAAACCGGGCCACACCTTATTTAGCCCGATTTAAAATTTTTTAATTGCCTGGCCTGTATCCGACTAGATTCCGGTCAGGATCTGGTCGGGAAAAATCGACCAAAAATAATTTAGCAATTATTTAGTATTATAACACAAAGATTCTGAAGATAGTAAATGTGAAAGCAACAAAAGTTTTGAATTTTGAAATTTCGAAATATGCACAGAAATTGCAAATTAATTGAATATTTTTATTACAAAAGAAATTAAAAATATATTCCTCACAATTATATCCGACTTTTCAGCGATAAAGCTTGGCTGAGATTTTGTCGAAGAAGTCCAAGCGGGTTGATAGCTCACACTGAGAAAAAAAGTTGATTTAAATCAAATAAACGTATATTTGTTACAGAGCCAACTAAAAAATATCTTTGAATTAAATAAAATTTATTTGATTCAAAGAAATTTTCTATTTGAATTAAATAATTTTCTAATTGAATTAAATAGAAAATCTCTTTGAATCAAATAAATTTTATTTAATTCAAAGATATTTTTTAGTTGGCTCTGTAACAAATATACGTTTATTTGATTCAAATAAACTTTTTTTCTGGGTGCAGGTGGTAAGGCGCCCGGCGCGTGTATTAGGTTTAGGCTAGGGTTTAGGATTGTTAGGATCGTCGTCCGCGGTTCGAATCCCTAAGCGAGTAGTGCGATTTTTCGAAGCGTATTTTCGTGCGATATATGTATAAAAGACCGTGTATGATTATACGTGTAAGAGAAAATTTTTCTTTGTAAATTTTTCATTATATTATAACATTGTCAAAAATAGACCAGTTTTCGACCAGGTTACCCTCTTTGTATCCGGGATTCGACCGCGTAACCCGGCCGGAACCCAACCAGCGCAGCGTGACGAAAAGTCGCTTGAAACCGACCAGGATCCGACCGGGTCCCCTGGCCGGATTCCGGATTCAAGCAGGGCAACCCGGCCGGGGTCCGGCCGGAACCCGGTCACAATTTCTACACAGGAGTGATAAAAGCGTCACAGAGACAATTTACAAACGAGGTCTAGAGTCTAGATCAATGTAGACTTTGGCGTTCCAAGCCAAGAAGCTTTTCGATATATATCGATTAATCGAGAAGTGATTTGCGGGTGGGAGGATACCTACGTCCACTGAATGCATTAAAAAATCTATCAGCCGCGAGCCGCCGCGTGCTCAGCGATATGAGAATTTGCATTAGTATAGGTCTGTCTCGAATTTTTAAATTTATATGACACCTCCCACCTTTATTTTGACCACAAGTAAACTGTGAAAGTAGCAGAACTTACTCTAGGTTATTAGTGGTAACTAATTATTTAGTAGCTTATTCCTAACACAGTTTATATAGTGAGTGCCTCAGTGATGAAAATGATGATGCGGTTATTCCAGTTGGAAAAAGAACAATGACATAAGATTCATTCGACATGAAATTCACTCTGAAGATAACTTATTTACAACTCAAGCGTATTACTCGACATGAAGTGGCTTGCACGCACGCAATAAAGTTTCTGTATAGCTCCTTACTTTCATTGTATATACATTTGTTCACGCACAGCAATATGCTTTATTTTCACTGTCATAGTGCCGGATACAATTCTTACTATAACCGCAATCTCACCATTAAACAAAACTGCCAAAGATTAAAAGTCGATCAAACTCATTAGGTAGGTATGTAAATATTTGAAATCATAATTTTCTCTTACATATATTTACTCTCTATAACAAAAATATTGAGATGCAGACGATGCAGTGATTTCATTACTTTTAAGAGATCGAGTCATGAAAAACTGCGATTTCTCTATACTTTATAGTCATTATATTCACAATTATATACATAATTTCAAACTCGGAAAAATTGAAATTCATTTTTACGAGATATTGAATGCAATATACATTTTCTAACAGGATGTATCGATTTCATTTAATGGTTTTCGAATAAATAGTTTTTGCAATTAGGTAAAAAAAACGGTAGTTAACTATATAGCATTCAGTATATACAGTCGTAATGGATAGAATGGAATCAGAATTTGTAGAACATATTATATATGTATATTGTAGGCTGCAAGTGATCGATTCGATTATTTCCGATATTAGAAGAGACAGATTTCCATATATGGTATACCAGGTATACCTGAAACATCGGCCTATTCACCTTTCTCTCTTTCACTCTGACCTATTTTCAGGGGCCTCACATAGCTTATATTGCGTTAAATTAATTTAAAGAAACGGAGAGATGAAGTTTGCCACTAATTATCGAGTCAATATTGCAGATATGTTTTAACAATATAAGTAAAGCTCTTAGATCATAAATGAAATTTAATCCCCCCCCCCCTTGCTCTCAATTTATCATCTTCCTCTGTAAAAAAAAAAGTGGCTTAGTGTAACGAAATGTCTCGAAAATCTTAAATACAAGGTACAGATCGGACAAGTATTACGTGTCCTTAAATTTCCTTAAAATCCTATTTAGTGGCAACGACTTGAGAAAAACGTGCTAAAAAGCTCTAAAGTTGGTGCTCTTTACAATAATTTCCAGATGAAAATTACATAATTCTAAGTTGCAGTCAGGCAGTCGGAAGTCTAGCTGGTTCTTATGCGTGCAAAATTATACTGAGCGAGAGTAAGACAAGCCAATTAACTATAGTATAGTCGAAGGACAAAGTCCTGGCCGCGAGGCTCCTGCAAACAAGTTAGTTTCCTGTATTTATTAATTCTCTTTCACTTGCTGTATAGCGAGAAACTATAATCTCTTCATCTCTACTTTCGCCATTCTTCCATTAATCTTAGATGAAGTGAGAATGAGATGAGAAGTCGAAAAAAAAAATTAAATAAGAGCAAAGGAAGACTCTTTGTGCTATTCGCACTTATGCGTGACAAAAAAATATTTTCCCCTCTTTTAATTCAATGCATCCCGACATCTCACTATATCTCGCTTGTCATTGCACTTAATCATCGTCCAAATATCGCCTTTCTTTCGCGAATTCATTCACATGTTTGACAAGAGAAAATCTCGTGTATAGGAGTTACAAAAATAATAGGTTGAACATCGGATATTCTCTTAGATTTTTATGATTCGGAATTTGGTATAGGTCTTTTTTAAAATGCTCTAATTTTCTTAACATGTATGTACTTTTGTAACTCGTAGATAATATGGATAAATATATATGTCACCTTGACGGTTTTATGAGTAATTTTATATTTGTTTTTTAACAGGGTGTCTTTACTATAACTTGCCCACGAAATTGATTGATTTAGATTGATTATTCAGAAAAGTTTTTTTCAAACCGGAAATGCACTTCTCACCTCAAAAATAAAATCAAGGACAATTCCCAGATGTTCCAGGATTTTTTACATTCCCGAACATTTCGTGCAGTAGACAAGTAAACACTAGACACCCTGTTTAAGAAAATATAGAAGTATAAATTCCCATTTAAAATTATCAGATTTCTTTAAAAATCCTGCTTTCTTAGGGCTTAAGTATCATTAAAAGAGACTTACCCAGCAGGATAAGCGACTAACTCGCTGGTTGGGTCACAGTCCAAAGCTGCATTGCTTGACACAGTTACACCCAGCACTCGTTCCAGCTTGATCTGCAAAAAAAAGACACTTCACGTCAGCAAATACACTCCTAATCTATTAATTGTATATGAACTTTGCTAGATAATGTAATGGCGAAATATATCTAATGACGGAGATAGGCATGCAAAATTGAACTTGAACTCCCTATCAATTTTAGGAAACAAGTTTTATGTAAATATAATGGAATGTATTTGGGACACTGCATTAAACGTGCAACCAGTTATGAGATTTACGATAGATACATATGCATTAGGAAGAATTTCACATTTTATCGGCATTACTTCACACTTCCGAAATCGATTTCTTCCAATAATTTCATTTATTTATATTTATTATTAACGCAATATTACTGACATAATTTCAAGGAGAAAAACTGATTAAAATTTTATTTTATTTATTTATTTTATTTTCTAGAAAAATAGGTGATGAACAAGTGATGACGATGTAAAAGGGGGGATTATTTTTTCGGTATTTTTTCACATTCGTTGGTTTATCTTTTTATACCTGATGAACTCTCTGCATTCAAACCTTGTCACGTGGTAGTGAAGTAGCTTTTTAAAAGTCTATTACGATAAAAACAAATAAACATTCTGCTGAGTTACACATATGTAAATTTACTGAAGATTTATAAGTAATATTTCTGAACAAGTAAAGCGAAAGCAATTGAATTCACTTATTTTCAGTAAAATTTGGGTAGTTCAGATTTAGAGAGTTGATGATGAATTATAATTTATTATTGTATCAACAAAAATAAGATTTAATCAGTGAAACAGATCGATTTTTATCAATCTCGTCTACATACAATCGCAATTGAGAATGTAAAATGTGTTTTAAACAAGCCGTAAATACCAATAACACAAATCAATCATCAGCTCTCGTTTGTCGTCAGCCGTAAAATTTTAATTGTATATGCTTTTTTAAAATGGCAACAATTATGACTGAGAACTGTTACGCTGCCATATATTGCGTAAATGCAATGAAGCATCCATGGAGAACAATAATAAAGCGGAGTAGAAATGCGAAATTTTTCTCGCTGTTTGTAGAAAAGTCACTGTCACTGTTCCTGTCAGTTTCGCCGTCACGCCGACAGTGATCGAGGACTTGTGGGCGCAACGAGGATAAAAAAAAAGTCACTGCATGCTTTCTAGAATGCAGAGTGGACGTTGAAGGAGGCTTTGTGGCTAATATATAGCAGCTGCGTATAGAAATAAGGATAACGAGTGAGTAAACGCAGCTGCGAAAACCGAATGCACATATATGTTGATTTAGCGGGCGGCGATTCGTATACATCCTCTATTTTAAACAATAGTACGCACATGCCCACACAGTGCGTAAATAGCGGAAAATACCCTTTAGTTTTATTCAAATGCCATTCCTAATAGAGCGAGAAAAGAGCAGATAAACTCTGAATCATTATAGAGTCTCGTTCAGTGGCATTCTTTCTCAACACTGAGAAACCCGCGTTTGTATTTATTGTTAAAAAGCACACTAGATTTTACTATCTGAACTTTACAATGAGGGGCAAAAAGCAAATTTTAATAATATTTACTATACTATAGCCTACATAAATTAATATTCTAGCCTACACATATTATATAATATCAAACATTAGCAATTACATACATAAATATATGCACTGAATACAATTACTTATATTATTAAGCTGAAACAGAAAAGTCAAGTTAGAAGAAAACGAGGCTGGCGGGAATCGAACACTGGTCATCGGGGCAGCAATCGGGCGATGTTCCATCTAACCTATAAGACATTATATGAGAGTGAGAAATAAAAACGTCCATATGATTGTCTATATCCGTTGTTCGACAATCGACACACGTCGGATATGCTCGGCTGCGCTCGGTCCAAGACTTGACGTTTTCTGTTAAATCATTTAGTAATTTCTTCTACATATTTAGTATATTATATTACTTAAAATACTTATTACTACTATTCTTTTTGTACAATGTATTAATTTTTGTAATAATTTTTCCTAAATCGGATTTTACTACAGAAAATAGTAAAGTTTGCTATTACTAAATAGGAAACCTTCTTATGAAAATAGTGTAACTTATTATGTATATGTATTAAAATGTCGAAATTTAAGGATTTTGCCCAAACCGGCTATCGATATTAGTAATTTTTCTAACATAGCGTTTCTCAGTGAAGACATGAGAGGTGTAACCTATAAGCTATAATTGAGATCTTCAGGACTTTGATTTGCACATTCATGTCTTATGATATTTTTAACTTCATCAAATTTTCAAATAAAACATCATAATAACCAACTGTACACGGAAAGATATTACTTGTTTGTAATCTCAGTTGTGGGTTTGAAACAATTAATTTTTATACCTACGTGGAAAATGAATGCAGCTTTTATCTAAATTGTAGGAACTTTGTGCAACTTTGATTTATCAACTTTGTAGAGATAATCTGCCTGCATATAGTATAATACGAAGAATAAAAGGGAGTTGCATTGGCCGCTTAACCTCTTAACAGCTGAACGGTTAGGTCTGAAGGCGTGGCGGCTAATATCCATCAAGAAAATTAATGGCAACGGCACATGAACGTTTATAGTCAATCTTCAAACGTGTCCTGATTTTTTTAACGATTCTATGACGTTAAAATCAAGATCAAGTCAAAGAAACTTAAGATTCTTTCAATATTTCGAAAATTTTCCTTTTTTGAGTTATAGAAGCAGGTATAGCCGCGGTGACCTGATGAAAAAGTCAGTAACAGGATTGTTAACACAGTAGCAATGTGTATCTGAACATATTATGGTACCGATCGACGTTTTGTAACTCTTGAACATATTATCCTAGTCCTGTGGAACACTGCGTATACTTGCAGCAGACATTGATACACGTATATATATGCACACGCATATCGATTCTGTAAAAATTTCCATCACAGAAAAATTATTAAGATGCGAATAAATTTCCAATGACAATGGTATTGAAATTTTTCAAAAATTTCGTATAATATTACTTTAAATCTTCTAAAACTCCATCATATATTTTTAAATATCCTAAAATTCTATGGAATATTTTAAAAATATAAAAATCACTTAAAATCAGTTAAAATTCTACAACAAATTTGAAAACCACTTAAAATAGGAGGTAACTTTTCGAAACTCTTTCATTTATCTACCAAAGTTGCTTTGTCGTCGCTTCAAATTAATTTCCCCTTCTCTGATTGTGAGATCAATTGCAAGTGTGATTAAATTATAGGAAACTGCTAAATTACACGGAGAGAAAATATATGGTTGGGCCAACCATAAATATTGAAAACTATGGGGCAACCATATATATATGGTTGGTGCAACCTATAGTTTGGTCAGTGGAACCAAAAAAAATAGATAAGCTAAAAGCAATTGAATCCTTGCGCTGACCAAACCATGGCTGCAACAATCACAACTATGGTTGCCCCATATTTTTCAATATCCCATGTAGAAATTCCGATCGGGGTTTAGTAGGGCCCTGGCTAGTTT
>CAJFCO010018465.1:262476-274011 GCA_904066015.1 Synergus gifuensis
TGTTCAACAGTTCAGTAAAGTTTAACGAACAAATTTTCTCCGTGTATGTGTGTGTGTAGATTTTTAGATTGTGAGCACGATAACTTTCGAAAGAATTGAACGATTGGATTGGTCTTTGGTATATTCTTAATTTAGTATCCTAA
Organism: Synergus gifuensis; assembly: GCA_904066015.1. Taxonomy (NCBI): domain Eukaryota; kingdom Metazoa; phylum Arthropoda; class Insecta; order Hymenoptera; family Cynipidae; genus Synergus; species Synergus gifuensis. Next base: position 262,620 of record CAJFCO010018465.1, read on the forward strand.
AATGAAGTTCAAATTCCTTAGCCAGCCATTTTGGATAAAAATTCAAAAAGTTAGAGCACTGGAAATAAGATTACATGTCGCGAAAATAAGATAAGTGTTTCGCTCTTTATGCTCATCACAGAAAAACAGAGGGTTTTAAAATGTGTAGCACCTCCTTTGTTTTGTTCGCAAAACGAGAATTTTTTAATCTCAATCTGTTACGTGAATATAGAAGCGTATCAAATGCTTCCATGTTCACGTAACAGATTGAGACTAAAAAATTCTCGTTTTGAGAACAAAACAGCAACAAAATAATTTTGTTGAGCAGTTTTTGTTGCCAAAACCAAATTTTGGTTGTCAACACAAAATTAATTTGTTGGGCCAACAAAATATTTTGTTGAACCAACAAAATTTTTTTGGTTGGTTCTAACAAGTCTTTTTGTTGGCCTAACAAAACTGTTTTGTTTGCCTAACCAAACCAATTAGATACACGACCACGCATGCGTGTCCGCCAGCCCTGCCTTATGTGATACTTTTCTGGGATTTTTGTAAAATATTCTGTGTGCTAGGTTAGCCGTGTGCACCGTGGTTTAAGTTGCATTCGATACATTAGAGGTTAGAGATAAGTGTTTATAGGCAGTTCGAATCCCGGTCGCCGCAAAATTTCTTTCCGATTTTTCGTCTCGTAAAAAGCTTCCGATAATATAAATATATATAATTTAAATAAAAATAATATAAAAATAATTTTAAAAAAGGGCTAAAACAGTTCGTAAATTGAACAATACCTAGTGTCCACTAAAATTTTGTTAGACCAACAAAACAGTTTTGTTGTGCCTACCAAACTTTTTGGTTGGTTCAACCAAACGCTCCAACAAAATAATTTGGTTGGGACAACCAAATTTTTGTTGTGTCAACCAAACATTTTTCTCAGTGTTGTCTGTGCTAATAAGCTCTTGCGACTATAATGGCTAAAGCACAATGGAGAACTAAGCCTATTCCCTAAACCTAATGATGGTTCTATCCTTTTCTATCGTATTGCTCCATCTTTCTTGTCACGTGATCGCAAAAGAGATAGGGCAATATGATAGAAAAGGACAGAACCATAGGTAATAGGTTTGGTTCTCCATTGTGCTCTAGCCTTAAGAGGTGAATGAAACGAGAATTTTACAAGAATTTTGCAGGTTGCAAAATTTTTTGTTCTCTATCACCCATCACTTTTCATTAATGTCAAAGGTAAGGTGTCAATTTCATGCACATAAAATGCAAAAATATACAGATGGGAAGAATCGAAGTCACATATATGTATTCATATGAATGGATTACCTTAAGATAATAATTGATACAACCTGGTGAGTATCGAGACGACATTATGCAAAGTACATTATTAATCGCTTTCACTTAGACTAAGCAGCTTTGCATGCCAACATAATTTGCAGTCTGAATTATATATAGAACTTTTTGTCAGTTTAATAAGCTATACTTTTAGTTTATATATATACAAACATTAAACCATATGACAAATAGTTTTATGACCACAAAATAGTTGAAAATGTCTGCGGTTCTTATAGAAATAGACGATTCCATCATCCGAACAAAAATATGGGCAAAAAATGTTGACTGTCTCGTGTTTTCGAAGTCAGTTTGCGACGTCGATGCGGACAAGGATACACAGGAATTTTTTTCATCCCTTTTTAGTATCTGTATCTAGTTGCTGACATAGAAATTGCTAAACACATGTGCGATGCAATCGGCAAGAAAACGTTTGCAGTGGTAGTGTCAGTAGGTTAAGTAAGATAGCAATATTTCAAGTTTGTATACCACACCATTGGAAAAGGAGGACGATAACGAAGCAAAATAACTTGCAGAAACCATTGAGAGGTTGCAGGCAAACCAACAAAAGAATATGAAATATAATAATCAATTAATTGAAATGATATCAAATTAGAGAATTTAGAGTCTAATTTTCATTTTCAAACAATAATTAGAATTAGGTCGCGTAGAAAATGTATTTCTCGGATATATAACTCGTGTACAATTTTGATTTTATGAATTTTCATTAACTCTGCTGGCAATGTATTTTCATAATCTATTCTCTACAATCCACAATCATTCAGATGAACCATTCATGCTGACATATGAGAAGTCGATTATTGAAGGTGATTACTGTGGAAGGCAGAGAACAGAGTCTGATAATCTCTGTTGATAAAAACGTTTTACATTTCCATCCAGCCAGCAATTTACTAACAGAAAATATAGTCGAGTTCAAATTAAAATTAGATTTGCCGTAGAAATAATATATTTAAGCAAACGTATCATATCCCTCATGCAATGTCTAATTTCGCTTTATAACGAATAGAATCATTGTGATCAATAAAATCACATGTACTCTTTTATTGCGGGTTTTGAGCATGTGAGAGGAAATTAAGAAAATTTCAAGGAAGTTCGCTCAGAAATAGATTATAAAAGTTAGCTTGGTTTCTGACCATTGTTAGCTTTTCTATTTTATATGTTGTTCAGATTATAGTTTTAAATTATTCATAGTTTTGTACTAAATAATTGATTTAATGTTCTACTAAATTTAATGGTATTTATACTAAAGATTTAATGATATCTATATACAAAGTTGAACGATCCACTTGTAATTTTGATTTCCTCACAAGTATTTAAAAATATTTTTACACAAAACTCAAGGCCATAAATCAGATCCCAAAAGGTGTGAGGAATAATATATCTATATTTAACCCGGCTTTATGTATAATATTTGTAAAAATTAGATCATATATAATGTTACCAATAAAAAAGATCGAGAGAAAAGAAATCTCTAGGTAGAATAATTATCTATAGCCTATCTGTGTAATTATTTTTCCTCGAGCCAAGGTCGTATTGACACAATGATTATCATCTATGTTAAAAATGCCAGAAGGTTTACGTACATCATAAGCTGGTATATTCTCCTTGTCGCGTATGACCGGAGAGCTGTTTCTTGGTGCAATTAGAGCCATTTTTTCCAGCAACTTCTTATCCTTCCTGCATTAATTATCCACCCACTCTTATCTTCGGGTATCCTTGGCGTCCTGCATCTCTCAAAACTCTTAGACGATGAAATATTTATCGACTTGACTACTCAATTCTCATTGAGAGTGAGCATTACATCTCCTAATTGATTATTATAGTGGGCGTCCAGGTAAAAAAAAATGTCCTCGGAGATATTCGGCGTTTTTGTCCTTTTCTAAGACACCTTGAGATAATTACGTCACAAACATCGCAAATATTGTTTTCACGAGACAACTTTATACTATGCAAATCTTAAATAAGCACTAAGCGTAGTAACACTGAGAATTACGCAAATTTCGCGAGGAAGTCAGATCACGTCACTATATATGTTAAATAGCATAGGTGCATCAATATTTAATCAGATAAGATTCGTTCGATTTTCTCGTTTCGAAGTTCGTTTTCAAGTCAAGGTCGTTCGAACTCGTGAGAAAATTCCTTCCACGAGTTTATTTTCGAATATTATTTAATGTTTTAGGAGCTCTCGAGACTCTAAATCAAATTGAAGAAATATATATGCTTTTCCTTTCTAAAACTTATTTCACTTCCGAATGGAATCTTAATGCCACTTCCGGTGGAAGGTCGAGGATCGGACAGCTTCCGGATGCTTTGGAAGATCGGTGAATCTTTTTAGGAATGGTTTAAACTATAGACATAGATTTGCATATCCGGAATTATCGGAAGTTTCAGGATCTGGAAAGAAATATATCTTCAAGTTTGAAAACATCTTCCGCTTTTAGTCCTTCAATATTTTTCCCCTCTTTAAAATATCTTTTCCTTCTTGTAAAATTCTTTATCCGAAAAAAGTTTTCCAGTCTCAAATTTATCCTCTAGCTCAATCTCGAACTCAAGTAAAAGAAATTTTATCCTTGTTCCTCTCATCTAATTTTCGAAAACCACTGAAAATCTTCTGAAGAAATCCCGAGAGAAATCGAAAACAGATATTTCTACTAATTGAAGAGAAAAAAACAAGTGAAAAGGGAAGCTAGTATTCATTAGAGACGAATCATGGAATCACTTCATTTGGTACCCGCGGAAGTATTAGTTCAGCAATTAAAGTATGATGAAAGAAGGTTGAGGTTTTACGAGGAAGAAATAAACAAACCTCGATTCATTGAACAAATTCTGAAGGAATGTAACCAATTTAATCGAAGGATTAAAGTCAATTATGGGGTTTGAAGGATGCTCTTTAAATTACATTAATTATTAAGTCCAGAGCATATTTAAATAAAAAATAAATTTGGAAAGAGAAAAAGGTAAAGTAACGCGAACCGGGAAAGGTATAAAAAACGAGAAGAGCAGCGACTGACGGCCGACTCTGTACTGAGGTGTGCGCGATTCCGACCTCGTTGGTCCCCACTCTGTGAATATATATTACATACCTGCGAGGTGCCACTTCCACGAGGTCGTGGATTCAATATCATTTTCATAAATATAACGAGGCCCAAAAGAAACAGTCTAATCGCTCTCGTTAAGCGAGAAATAATTATTTTAAGTTGAGAAAAGAGACTAAATTAAGAGAGTTGATTTTATAGTAATTAGAGATTCTTACGTAAAAGAAGGAAAGATTTAATAAAGTCTTTTGATATTCTAGGTATATTTGTGTAAGCTTTTACGTAATAGATAATATTAGAAGTTAGTAGTTATTTTTGCGAAAAAAAATATTAAAACAGGTCGTAAAACGCTAATGAAATGTTCCAAGAAGTTTTTAATGAGATAGAAAAAAAAAATAAGAATAATGTACCTATAATTTTTGATAATGTTGCTCCTATATGTGCCATCTCATTAAGGTATCTCAGAAGATTAGGGATAAACTCTGTTATAAATGAAATGACTTCTTAATTAGTATGAATGTGCACCCGGCCCACTATTAATATTGTATTTTTTTATTGGTATTGTTATTGTACTTATATACATATGGTATACATATAGAAGTTATGTCTGTCTGTCCTTCATTTTTTACTCATGAACCACTTGTCAAGATTTCGATCAATTTTCTCGAAAATTGTTCTGCATGAAAAAATGGAAGTGAGTTTTGTGATTAAAACATTGCGCAGCAGATCGAAAGAACCTGCAAGGTGTCTAAAACACGTGGGAAGAGTTTGTCCTGAATCACAGGTCGCACATGAAATTTCTGCCCACGCGAATTACGTCGTTTTCATTTAAATTTTATTCTAATCAAAACATCAAAAGTCTACATGCTGGTTTCAATGGCGTCAATTATGTGCGAACATCATATATACCATCATACCGCCTTCTGCATTTGAATGAAGAAAACCTAATATGTACGAATAGAGAAGTCGATTTCGAGTAAATCACACAAAACAGATGATAATGATTGTAAAGGAGGCAAAACTGAATATTTCACTCGAAAAATAAGATGTAATATTTGTAATATTTAATATAATATTTTAGTTGTTCTGGTCTTAATATATGTATCCTATAATATCTAAAAAAAGTGATGTTACCGCATATATATCGAGAAAATATCAAACATATCGTTTTGTCTCGTGAAGACCTGATTGGCTTTTTGAAAATTGCACGAATTGTGTGAATGTGCCGAAATTGAAAACTTTTTTCAGATTATTTTCGTATCACATGCTCTTAAATAAGATAATATACCATTAACTATGTGTTTTGAAATCTGATGAAAGGGGCTGAAAATTGATTATGAATATATGTATAATAAAAAACGAAAGAGTATCTTACAGTCCATTCAAAATAAATTCTTCTTCTTTTTTTTGAAGATGATATACGCAGATAAAATTACAATAAAAAAGGAACTAGTATATATATATATATATAGTCGAGGGAATGGAAAGCGGACACGCTTCGGGACAAAAATAAAGAATGTTGATCGAGTAATGCTGGAGATGATATATACATATTCTATATTTGTATAGTGTAGAAGGTATATGCATGTCAAAACAGATTGTATGGTCGAATAGCAGACACCCATAAAATGGGGCGGTGGATGAAGAATACTAATATTCTAATCTAAGGTGTGTCCATTTTGTAGTTATAAAGGACGTTCACAGCGAAGCAATATAGCTTAAAAGCTTTTCTCTCTCCCTTCCGGGCAAAAACTTTCAGGAAATAATTAGGAACATACAGCAGGATGAATATTTGCGAGATAAAGTGCCATTTAGAATAGAATTTGCCCCTCGCTCCAAATCCAAATTACGATCCCATAATTAAAAAGGTGTTTATTGTATATAATGTAAGATGTAAGAGAAAAAATATTTATAGACTTTAATCAAAACAAATAATTCAAATATATACATATATTAATCTAAGATAATTTATAGCCGATAATCTATATAAGCTATATTTAGTTTACTTCTAATGAATGATGGGATCTTTATACCTTTAAGGATTTGATTGCATACAGACGACATGGAATGAGGAAGATTATTAAGACATCAAGTTGATTGGAGAGGCGACTAGAAAAAATTTAAGTTCATAGAGGGCCCCTGGTACCGACGTGAAACACAATCAATATATCGTACCGTTACTTCCTACTTGAAATAGGAAATCGTGCTATTTATAATATGTGCTATATTGTGAATGCTAAAAACACAAGCAATGTCGTATTTCGGCGTATTTCGTATTTTTTTTATACATATTATACAAGCATTCATCAGAAATGTATATATTGTCCCAAGAAGTGCAGTGTGCTTTGTGTAATAATTTAGTGAGATTTTTGTAAAATATGCATGTGCTAAGTCAGCCACGGTATAAATCTGTATGTATATAATAAAACTGAAATCTTTTTTTTTTTTAATTTGACAATTTAGATTTTCGTTAAGTCTTTCGTGTTTTTGTGATTAGGATAATGCAAGCTACCATAGTTTTTACTATTCTATATTCGATTTTAATATTCTTATAGATAATGAAGTTGACCCTCTCTTGATAATGAAATAAAATCATTATAAGCGTATAATAAAATTTCTTTATGTAAATGCAAATTACCGCCATTATAAATAGTTCATTCTTAATTCAAAACGTTTGTATTTTATGCCTTCTTTTATGTATATATGTAGGTATATTCAAGTATAATGATTATCTACTATGTACACCATATATGTTATTAGGTATAAATTATAATTGATATAATTTGCGTAAATGCACATAAACATAAATTGTAATTTTGTATAAAGAGACTGTTAGAATAATAGGTTATTACTTACAAATAAATAAATAAATAAATAAATAAATAAATAAATAAATAAATAAGAATAAAAAATGGAGTTAAGGTTTTAAATCCCTGTGGAGATGATGCAATTTTGACGCGAATCACTTGAATCGCCTCTATATTCAAATGCAATTAAATTGACTGACCGTGACCAGTGGAGCAATAAAATGTTCATTATTTAATCACAGTGTTGCAGAGGGCGCCTACTGTTAGGCTCTTTACAGTTTACTACCGTCGGTAAAGAAGATTATTAGTTTCCCACTGACCATCTGCTACCCAGTAATCGGTATATGTACCGCACAGTGCACACTCAAAGCAATTTTAAATCGAAACTTTTATTTTTATAATTTAAAGTAAAAATTTCTTTGTATATTAAAGAAAACTTTCTTTCTTTTAAAATAATTTTGTTTGATTTAAACAAAGTTTATTTGATTCAAAGAAAATTATTATGAACTATTTTAATTTAAAGAAACTGTTTGTTCATTTGTTTGAATCAAAGAAATGTTTCTTTGACCGTATATATCAATATGTAACTATAATTTTCTTGATTCAAAGAAACTGTTTTCTGGGTGCAATCAGATTTGCAACAAAAATGTATATGCCAAATTTTGGAAACATTTCGTTACACGGGTTACACCACTTTCTTAAGAGATTTTCATGATTTTCATGGAATTTTAAGAGATCAACATTTGATAACCATTAATTTCTTAATTGGTCAAGGTAGATGTCAAGTCTCTAAATACACCTATGTATCTTGATTTAAATTATCTGAGTTAGATTTAAAAATTGCTCGCCAAAAAGGACTAGCCTTCATGACGACGTCAAATCCCATGGGTTCCGCTTCATTATACATGAACATATCCGGTGATTAATGGCAGTTAGCCATTGTCACGTGTGAGGGACGAATGACGCATTTTTCTTTGGTCCGTATAATAATATCAAGATGCGCAATTTTGATAATACCACTGTCACTTTTGATATCGTTCAATTTATGATGCAATACAACACTGGCATAGAACTGCCCCTATCGTGCAGCCAACCGTTAGCCAGTACTAGCTGGGCTCTAGTAATGCACCGGTGGTGAACTAGCTCCGGCACACTACCGACATTTCCACCTGAGTTATACAACTAGATTTTAACAAAACAAAAGATCAATCCATTTTTAAATTCTTACAAGGATAATTCCAGAACTTAATGTATTCTTGCTAGAGTTGCGAAGGGATAATATTACTTTAAAACAGGTAACGAGAACGAGAATTGTATAACCGAGTATATTACCCAATTTTATATATGGCCGAGAATTTTACATATATGTAATTCATCCACTGCTCTCTGATGTGCAAAATATATTTTATTTATTTATTTATGAGAAAGTTATAATATAGAGTTAAAAGTCTTCCATTTGCCCTTAACTCTCCAGTAAATAAAACTAAACCACACGTAAATGGTGCATGTGGAGGGCCAAGGCCAGTGAGGAGGATTCAAACTAAGTGGTTTTATTTACTTACCCTATCTTGAATCCTTACGTTCTCCTGTCCTCTTTTTAAACTAGGAGCCCGCAAGACTTTACTCGTTAAAGGTGGTTCCATCATAGTAGCTATAGCCTTCTTAGTATCTCATCCTCAAGGACGAATTATCTGCTCCTACTTCATTATCTGCAACAGAATTTTTTATTTTCATTATAGTAAATTAGTCTTTAAAATAAAAGGTGATACACATTTCTTTTTGAACGATCTATAAAGTTTCAAGTTCTAGTTTTATTTGTTAATTAAATTCTTTCTGATAAAAATTACAATTTTTAAAATATTATTTTCAATATATTCAATATTCTTCACATTAAGAGTGCATAAATCATTCAACGATGTCAATGTTAATTGCATTATATGACAGACAGATTGGAAATGATTTGGTAAAATAGTGTGCAAGTTATAGTCCTGCAGTCCTTACTCAGCATATGAAATTCAGACTTTTCTTAAGCATGATTACAGACTCGAGTAAGTACAAGAAATCCCTCGCAATTCTTTTTATTTATGCTTTAGTATCGATATATGGCAAAATCCAGGAAATCGAATAAAAGTAAGAGCGACTTCTCTCGTGGGAGATTGAATCACAGATGAATCCTATAGATGGAACTTTCAGAATAAGGGGTAACGGTACGGGTCATAACGGAAGATAACAACGAGTAAGTACATCGTTACTAACAGAGACTTTCAGCTGCTGCTGGCATCTTCTAGAAAATTTGCAAATATTCTTCAACTTAGACATAATTTATACATTTTTAAAAATGGATTCTATTGATTTTTAAAAGTCGCGTACATATTTACAATGTCGGTCAGAAGTACATCAAAGATTACATTTTTTCTTTTTTAAGTAAGTTAAAAGCTATCAAAATTTTATTTAAAATTGATCATTAAAGGAACTCCCTAAATTTGAAACAGTAAAAACTCACTGATTCACAGTAAAAGTGGAAGCCTAGAGACTGTCGGAAACAGTGAAAACAAATTTCACTGTTCCGACAGTAGCAGTTTTATCAGTACACTTCACTGATAAAACAGGAAAAAGTAACTGTAATAAACAGTAATACTTACTGGCACACAGTTACTTTTTACTGTTTTGTCAGTGAAGTGTACTGAGATATTTACGAGAAAAGATAACCAGTAACTTTAGTAGTCGATTGATTAATTAAACACCTTATTTATCACTTATAATCACTTCCTCAATCAAGAATTTACTGTCTCTGGTTGCAGTCTCGTTGAACATTTTCATACTTTTCATAAGATAATACATCATAAGCGCGTTTTTTCCGCGTGCTGCACATGCACACCAAAAGAAAATATTCAAATATTTAAATATGCATATTAAAATTTATTAAAATAGAAATAAGAACATAGAGAGCACTAATATTCTAATTAAATATCCTGTTTTTTATGGAAATGAATGGTAAAATAGTGAAGTTGGATAAGCTTTGATGTCAGGCATAAATCTTTGTTCGACTATTAAATTAAACGGTTTTCCTGGTGCAGGGTACGTGTATACCAAGTGCAATGTGTCATGTTAGAGGTATAGCTTTTTTTGATCGGATTAGCGATATTTGTCCTCAGTGAAGAGCCAAGAATCTCCGTTGCTCGAATTTTGAGTACTCGGCTTACTGCCAAAGCTCATGCCTAACCATGCTAACATCACATCTCACATCGTTTGGTGTATTAATGGGCGAACCCCATCAGCAGCCCGTAAGGATGCGTAACAATCCTTTGCTCGTATACGAATTGCATTCGACTCGCTATTTTGCAGTCTGCTATAAATTATAATTATAAGTCATCGTTCACCTTCAGTACCAGAAGATGGCAAGAATGCTACTGAAACGTGATCGGTAATTGCGGCCAATTCTATACTTAACGTGTTTACTGGGCCGACTGTAATAAGGTACGTGTTATGCCGATATGCTGCGTATGTCTTTCGTGTTCAGAAATTCAGTAACATACAAAGAAATAAAATAATTTAATAAAAAACAAGGTCTAGGAAATTTGTAAATGAATTTAATTTGATTTCACGGTATATTTAATTTAAAAGGTAATACATACAAGTTGGAACCCTTAATTTCTTAATGTTGGATTTCCTAGCTTGCTCATTCGTAACAGAAGTGAATCGATTTTCAGCATCCAGGAGCGCAACTTGCAACACAAACGATCTTCGACTCAAAGTCTCTAATTTCGATCACCAATGATTTGAAGGTAACGTTCCTCTTACCAAATGGTGCATTACCAAAGAGTCTATTGATCTATTCTATTCGAAGAAGGCAGGTCGTTGTTCTGAATTATTCTAAGGAGAGGCAGTTACTCGATTCATCAAGCCAAATAATAGCTGCTTATCAATTTAAGTGGTCATCGGATATCGACGCACATCTTTCTATAATGTTAACTCTCTACTACTAGAACCTTTATTTGTATTTTTAATATGAATTTCTCAATGATGCAGTTAGATAATATAATCATTTTATAATATCAAAGCTACATATTTTATTTTCAATTTAGTGTAAGAAAATTATGCCATTATAGGGGCTGTTCAAGTATTACGTAATAAGCACTTTTGAGATCATTTTTAACCCCTCGACCCCTCCACACTCAGAGAAAAAATTCGGTTGATTCAATAAAACAGTTTGTTTAACCT
>CAJFCO010018465.1:294011-312519 GCA_904066015.1 Synergus gifuensis
TGGTGACTATTGCGGAAGTCGAGTGTAAATAAAAATTAAAATATTCTTCCAACTCGAGTTTCCACCATGAAATAAAATACTATTAAGATGAGGAAATCGAGTAAAATATCTAAATGGGAATTCAAGGTTTAACACCATATAAAAATGAGGAAAAATGAACTAACAAAATCCTCAAGGTACACTTCTGCAAGTTTTAATGTTTAGTTTTGCTTCAAGCCTTAACCACGTCGTATAATTGTTATAGACTTTTTGCTAAAATGCACCTGTGCTGTGTCATAGAATGCGTAGAGATCAGCGGCGGCATATATATTCATGCACAGCAAGACGTATTTGCTGTGTTGCACCTAACCTTATACAGGGTGAGTTTTTTAACTTGAGACATCGAAATATATCTCAAAAAATACGCATCCAACGTGAAAAATGTCCCTAATAAAAACTTTTTATTTTCGAGGGGGAAAATCAACTCTGCAAAAATTTGCCCCACCACTCCCCCCAGGAGGCTGGCGCCGGGGTAACTTTGTAATTTTAAATGGCTACCACATTTTTTTTATAACGGATTCAGATTCTCCGTCTAAAAATACGTAAGTTTTATTTGAAAAATTTTTTTCGATTCGAGATAGATGGCGCTGCAATTGCGAAAAATGCCATTATCAACAATTATATTTTTCGCAATTGAAGCGCCACCATTAAATGGCTGAAAGTTGAAATTACTTCGGCAAACCATATTAGAAGTCAAAAAGCCAGATTCCGGCCCAGCGATGGCATTTTACTGGGCCGAAAGTCGGCATTACTCCGGCAAACGACATTGGAAGTCAAAAAGCCAGAGTCCGGCCCAGCGATGGCACTTTACTTTGCCGAAAGTCTGCATTACTCCAGCAAACCGTATTGGAAGTCAAAATGCCAGATTCCGGCCCGGCGATGGCACTTTATTGGGCCGAAAGTCGAAATTACTCCGGCAAACCATATTGGAAGTCAAAATGCCAGATTCCGGCCCAGCGATGGCGCTTTACTGGTACTTTAAAGAAGTTCAAAGGATTTTAGGGATTTCATAGATACTATAAAAGACTTTAGAAGATTTTAAATTAAATAATTTATTATTTTTAATTAAAATATATTTTTTTGACTAACTAGTATTTTTAATTATTTAATTAAAAGTGTTTTATAAAATAGAATTTCATTGTCAAAAACAGACCGCTTTTCGACCGGGTTACCCTCTTTGTATCCAGGATTCAACCGGGTAACTTGGCCGGAACCCAACCAGCGCAGCGTGACGAAACCGACCAGGATCTGACCGGCTACCCTGGCCGGATTCCGGATTCAAGCAGGACAACTCGACTGGGATCCGGCTCGAACCCGGTCACAATTTCTTTCTACACGGGATACTTTTCATCAATACACTCGACGTTCCCAATAATAAAGTTCCCAATATCAACCGCATTCCGTTCTCAATATCAACCAACATGGACCTAAAATCTCACATGATACCACTCCGCATGCGTTGCGCTCCGGCATCTGATTGGTTTCTATTGGCGCGCAGTTTAAAATGCTAAAAATTTTATTTTATGATCAATACGCATGCGCAATTGATGTAACATTTGAGAAAAGAAATTTGGTTGATATTGGGAACGTTTCCGGCTTAGATTTCGTTGATATTGGGAACGTCGAGTGTACTTTTACTTTCTGATAAAAGTGAAGATTAAAAATAGGAACATATTTTATTTATTGTTAACTCAAATGCGTTTTTTGATTAAATTATCTCGAAACAATTTAATTTTTATGTGTGAATGAGTATATACCGTGGAAAAAATGTGAGACCACCATCTCGAGAGCTTAGGGTAATGGTTACACAGAGAAAATCTTGGGTGAGCTTGTTACCCAAGGTTGGTAGCGCAGCGTCATCTGGCGTTACTAATACTTTGGTGCTACTATGGCTACTTACTAATACTATGGCGCGCTTAACATTTGGGCGGTCATATGCCCCAATCGCATCTTACCCACGCGTTGGTGCTGCAGAACACCCGGTTTGGGACACTTTCTCGCCCAAACTGGAAATGAAGCTATTCCAATTTGTGGTAGCGATGCGATTCGCGCATTTGGTGCTGCATCTATACCTGTTGGGCGCGCTGCTCACCCAATCTTTTCTTAGTGTAGATAGTTAGACTCACATCCTGTAGGTCGTGCATTCGATTCCCCCCCGCGTTACGTGCGAAATTTTATTTCTTATATAAGCGTTAAAATCTATAAATATCGATTATTTATAAGTACTAGAACATCACAGCGCGCTTCGCTCGCCTATATAATTACTTCACGTTACGAACTTGTGACGATCCCACGTGACCATCTCTCAACCAATCAGATCACGAATAAACTGCGGACACTCGACAGGTCATCTATTTTTTAAGAAAGGATATGCATAATATATCTACGAATGAATCATGTTCTTAATTAATAACATTTATTTTTATTTTTTTATTGTAACTTCTAAGTGTAATGGGCCAGTGATGGGCAAGTGAAGGCGGCCAAGAACCGGCCAAGTCTTGGCCGCCAAGTAAAGCCCTTAGATATCATTTCAGCAATGGTCCAGCACTAGCGGCCAAGTCTCGTCAACATCTTTGCCAGTACTGGGCCAACGTTGGGCCGTTTGTGATTTCGCACTTGGGAAGCTGGCACCACCGTACCAGTAAAAACTTAATTAACACATTTCTGATAATGCCATAATTTAAGGCTCATTTAAGGCTCTTAAATGTTAAATTAGTGGGGATATTATAGAAGAACGGTATGTATATGCGTTGTTGTCTTGAAACAATAAAAGGATTATTCTTCAACCATCTGTAAAAGAGACAATGACGCCTTCGAGAGGCACAGCACCACACATGTCACTCTTGCCAATCATTATAGTATCCCGAGGAGTAGCTATTTTCGAGCGAGGCTATTCCTACATAAATACTTTCCGTGGTATTTCCGCGATGTTTTATTCCTTTTTGAGACACTCAAATCCATACTTCTGATTGGTCAACTTTGTTGCTCTGTAGTTTGAAAACCACGCATTTTTCAACATTTTGTTATGGGAGTTTTCGACTTAGTTTTTGCTCTAGTATTTGTAGTTTCACGGTGGTAGAGAACTCGAGAAATACTCTGTATAGAATATGTTAAATACACATATAAATATATATTTTAAAAATCTGAAACAAAGAAAATTCATATTAATAAAATCGAAGCTCCTGGGAATTGAACTCGAGTCTCCATCGTAGCAGTCCAGTCTTAAGGAGGTACGTCCGTAATAAAAGGAAATGTAAAAAGTTCTCCTTTCCATCAAAAATCGAAAATATAAGGCATAATAAATATTCTCGTGAAGTTTCAAGTCGCGAGCCTACGTATTTATTGAAATATCACGATTTTAATTTAACATTGTCTCTTATGGGAAAACGGAAAAAATGCGTTCTAAACGCTCTTCTATAGGTAAAAAAGCATAAAACGAAATGTAAACTTTCTTTCTAAGGTAAAGAAATGTAAAGTTGAACATATCACGAAGCTTCTGGGCACAAATTTTCTATCACTTACTGACAATTATGGTGGAAATTCTGTGAAATAAAAATAAAAACACGTCGTTTTTCAAGATGGTAGATTCTGAGTTGAGAAAATCCGACAACGTCGCTTCAGTTTCGGGAGAAATAGCATGCACCTCTAGCCTAGCAGAGCCTACGGCAGAGCTGCCGTTGAGTATCATTTTGCTCTCTCACTCTTTTGTGGAAGTCCTAAGAAAGTGAGAGAGCGAAAAGAGTACGGCGACGTTGCCGCTGTGAAAACAGCTGTTGCCGGGCATTAGTAGTTTGTATTGGTATACACCAATTCCTAAGTGTGCGTAAAACTGTACTTTACCAAGATCTAAAAGTTTCGTTGTCCACACAGCATCGACTACATGTAGAGTGAATGCTGCCTGGACTAAACTCTTGGCGGAGAAGGTTGCGGACGTTCCTCCTTAACCATCTTGGTACGGGAACATATATTCAATGTTTACTAAAATATCGATGAAATTGTAGACTATTGTGGCATGGGTGCATAGGGGTTACAAGTATGACGTCAGGCAATTTTCGTTTTATCGAGACTTCGGTAATTTCTCACGATGAATAATCAAAATCTCACGATTAACAGCAGAGAAATTGCTTGGTTATTTGTTTTACCGAACATTCTTGAAAAATATATAAATCCACATTAATTTTTAATGCACTATTTAATATTTTATACCTCGTTTAAATTTATTAATATTTTATACCTCGTTTAAATTTATTTCTAACGTACTAAATTTTTACTTTACGCTCGTAAAAGTTTCACGGAGCTTTTGTTATAATATACCACTTGCTAGCTAATAAATATTAAAAATTATGCGATACATCACCGAAATGTCTCTCTGCCCCAGCTTTACCGAAGATTTCGGTAAAACCTAACGATTTCGTTCTCTCAGTGTGAAAACTACTGTTTCAAACGATCATATGACTGCGTTTAAAATTAAATTTAACGAATCAACAATTTCTGTCCTTTTCCTACACTAATTTTGTCAGTTTCGTTTAGTACATACCTTAAATTTATCATTTCTATCGCGCTTCTATGCCTATCTTTTGTACTAATTAAAAAAAAAACTGTATTATTTCATCAGTTCTTGTCTGCTCATTATTCTAATTTAGGTTTAAAAAAAATAACTTTTGTGTACTCAAGTTCTATAATTTCCCGGAGAATAGAATAACGGAACTAGGAATGCTGCGTGTGAAAGCAAACGTGTGAAACTGAAGCGTTTCAATGTGAATAAATATAGTAGGTACATAACCGTTCTTTAATTTGCCCTTTGCGTCGATTTATTCGCACAATTCGACGTAAGGTATAACTCGTTTCCTGGGAGATATATATATTTTTTCAGAAACTGCTTTTCCCCGTTGTCCATACACTCTTAAGTAATTATATATATTACGTCCATTACTGCTCACAGTGAGTCGATTAAGTTAAGACTTATGAAAATAGCTACATATTACTTAATTTCTTTTAAGCACTTTTCCCACATAGGTTGCGCCTAATTAGAAGAGTAAGAAAGATGACGTATCTAGTTAATTACATAGGAAATCACCGATTGTAAAGAATGTATTTAAGCAGTCATATCCCGTGTGGAAATTTCCCCACTTGTCCTTATTTAAAGTTGGATGCTAACTAGAATCTAGCTAGACATCCTAGTCAGAAAAACTTATAGAGGAAGGTACTAGCTAGATATCCTCTTTTGCTTCGACTTGATAAAATCTATTCACCTCTAGTCAGAACCCGAAGAGATATTCTAATCAGGGACTTGTGAAATCTGAAATAACCTATAATAGCAATTTATTTACTTTGCAAAATAGTTGACAGCGCGCTGTCAGCTATTAATAATTAATGATAAGCGATAAGCGATAATAATTAATGATAAGCGATTTCTTCATCTAAATCTTCTAAATTGTATTGTTTTTCATTTTCTTGAAAATATTTTTAATTTCCTGCTTGGTGAGTGAGGGGAGCGAAGATAACTTATATAATTTAAATGCACCACCAATGAAAGAAATTGAGGATGTAAAAATAAACTTTAATATACGATACAGAAATTAATGTATCTCATAAAGTCATAACTTTGGATATGACGATTAGACATTTCAATCTAGAAAGTATGAGATCATTCTCGATATTATTTAGAATCATATAAAATCCATTAGTGCGAATTATTGGTAATATAAGATTATATAAATATGGAGGTGTTAATTTTCATGTTGAAACAACGCCACCGGTTTCGATTTGTATGGCTTTCGTGAATGGTGGAGAAAGGCTTTACTCGTATACCCCAGATAAAGTCATTCCAATCACCTGGTTTTATACATCGTGTCGATTGAGTTAAAATACATATTTATAATAGCGACAGCAGTAGTCAGTAGATAGCGAACGAAACTTATACAAGTATAAGCGTCGCACATCTCTCGTGGTCATTCAACCAAATTGCATTACAACAATTTTCTGACGTTTCAATTAAATTTACGACTATAGGAATAAGCTATTCGTCTAATCAATAAAATTATTAATTTAACAAACAGGAAACAGAAATTCGTTTAAGAAGGTAATATTACTTGATTCTTTTTAATTTATCGTTAAAGGTAATCGGTACAATGGTTGGACACCCTTCAATGATTGGCCACTTAATTTAAATATATAATATATAGGTATATGGCATTTTTGCGGATATGGATATCAGAGCAAGTACGTGTTTTTTTAAGCATTCTTGACTGAAATAAAAGCAGGTGGTAGCTCTTCAGTTTCAAATTACGAGGCCTGTCAAGTGAAGTGTAGAGCGATACACGATGTAATGTCGTTAAGGTGTTTCATGGTCCCCTTGTCTTGATCTGTTCAAGTGATCAGCTTTAATTCAGCGTCCACTTACAACATCATATCAGCTGATATCAGTAATTATAAACACATGTCGCGAACAACAAGCTTTGAGAAAGATTACGGAACGACGCATAATTATCGTTGAAATTCAGTTCCGAAAAATATTGCCACAAGTCATATAAGTTACAAGAATCAGTTTCGTCAGGTTGTAATGCACTCATGAGATCATTATGCGTCAGCTTCAATTTGTTCAGTCAATTTCAGTGAAAATGTCTGGCAAAGTCGGACATGCCTCCTTGCACATTAATAAATATGTAAACCGGTTGTCTCTTTTCTGCAAAATGTTTTGATAATACACGGGGCACCCGATGTTTGGCGTAGAATTCTCAAAGACCGGTTAGCCTATCGTTGAAAGTGGCGAGATTATACGAGCAAAACCAGATTTTATTCTTTCCATATTTTGCTCTTAAAATGAAATGGCAGTGGATGAAGAACTGGATTGACGCGATTTTTTTTTTTTTTTTTTTAAATATATTTAAGACTTTTTTGGAACATTAACTTTGGATTTATTTTGCGACGCTAGGAACTTTGGCCTTCATTGAGAAAGGGCAAAAAAATTTGATGCTCTTAGCTGATATTCAGAAATACCGTTTTAGAAAAAACGTATAATGTATATAAAGTTTTAAATGAAACTTTCATTAAGTTACACGATTCATACATTATAAAGGTGTTTATCTTCTTTGTAAGAAATATTTTTCTTCTTTTACGCAACACAAGTTCAACGTGATCAAATATTTGTAATGCTGTACGTTTAGTTTTATTCCACTGTCAAATTGTATTTTGTCAGAGATTTTAACTTAAAGTACATATGCATTTCAATAAAAAATTATCGTTTGAAAGATATTTAATTTTCTTTCAATTGTTGATAAGGCATCTTTAACATAAAAATTCTTTCAACTGTAAACATCTCACCGGGCTCAACACATTTACATCCAGCACAAATGTGTACATTGAAAACCCTAATACATAATAATTTCTAACCTGACACACATGCCTGTAAAATCCATCCCTCATTATACATAGAGAAATACATAGGCAATCAGAAACTGTCAAAACTCAATAAATAATACTTCGGACAATTCTGACAGCTGGAAGTTCGGAAACCTGTCGAAAAGAATAAAAAGATGAAGGTACTTTTCCCTCCAGGTGCTCAAACCATTTTCCCCTAACCGAAGCCCTTGAAACCGGCTAGATTGCTAGGAGCCTAACAGGTAGTATTGTAGTAAAGAAATTTCTTTTTCTATTTGTCGAGATTCCTTATACTTAGACCCGAGCGTTTACGGGGAGAGTTTTCCAAGAGCCCTTTTAGTGTCCGTGGAGCTTTGAAACGCGTTGCGAACATAAACACTGTTATGAATTAATTATGTACTCACGAAAGAAAGAACAAGAAAGACAAGTTAACGAACTTTTCGTAAAATTAGTACCGAAGGAAACGTTTGAGGCGCTAATGCAACTGCGAGCGGTCGATACGAAGATCATAAATCAACCTTTTCATAATACTAAGCTGCTAGACTAAGTGAGTTTTATCGTTTTACTTGATGATAGAAAGGATTGATAATGAAACTCAAGTGGAAGAACGCTTGTTCCGCACGCGAAAGTGCACTTTGTAGGTTAAGTTTGTTTCAGAGGTATTTGCGGCCCAACAAACAGAAGAAGAGAGGAATCAGGAATATAGAGTCAAAGGGATTTACTTACAATTTTCAATGGCCAATCCACTATGCGGAAACTTAGAAATGATAAAATACAAAATTGCACGGGAAAACACTTCACGAATGGGACGATACGACTACACAACACAATTCACACTGAATTCACACACAAGTCACGAAACAGGCAGAACTGAAGTGGACTGAAACATGATCCAACTATGCACAACTGTACTAGTGTACTGTACACGAACATGGAGTCATGGAGTCATGGACTGAAACTGAAACATGAAATGATGAAGACAGAAGACACGCCACGCACGCACACCTAACACTTTGAGACTACTGAAGTACTGACTGTACTGTATCATTCGTCGCCACCTGCCACCTCTTGACACATTGCGCCTTGTGTTGTCGGAAGAAGGTACTGCGCAGTAAATACCGACTTTATCGACAATAGATAATCAATTCAAATTTTTTATAATTTAAATAATTGAAACTCAATATTACACTCGACTCTCCCAATATTAACCACCGCAATATTAACAACCTCCCAATATTAACCGCATTCCTCTCTCATTATTTTAACCAGCAGTTACACTCGAGTCTCCCGCAGCAAATATATGTCAAGAAATTTTTGCCAGAGGTTCTCCCAAATGTCAAGAAATTCTTTATCTCTATAGTCTTCTTCTTCTTCTTCTTCTTGTTTCTTCATTGGCTAGTGCCTCATGCTTGTAAAGCTTTGCACATACGGCCATGACCAGGTAAATTTCGTAGATAACGTAAGAATCTTTATAGTCGCTATAGTCACATCAATTGCGCATGCGTATTGCGTATAATATAATATTTTTTAGCATTTTAAATTGCGCGCGAATAGCAACCAATCAGATGCCGAACGCAAAACGTGCGCAATAGTTATCAAGTGGGATTTGAGAAATACGGACTTGACATTTGAGAGAAACATGACTTGACTTTTGGGAGAAATTGAGATTTGAGAAGTTGACATTTGAGAGAGTCTGAGTGTACAGTGTTCGTCATGTATGCCTTAACATTTGTCACTAGGATTTTGCATTGAATGCGTGCAAAAATCTAGTGACAAATATTAAGGCATATATGACGAACACTGTACCTCAATCCTCAAACATCACTGGATGCACTGCGCATGAGTTGCACTTGGCATCTGATTGGTTGCTATTCGCGCGCAATTTAAAACGCTTAAAAATATTATTTATGTTCAATACGCACGCGCAATTGATGTGACATTTGAGAAAAGGAATTTCGTTAATATTGGGAGAGTCGAGTGTATCTTTTAAAAATTAAATTTTGTGAGTTTTTAAAATCTGTAATCTATTAATTATTCGTTGTAGGAAATTTACAATTAAAGATATTGTATGTATTTGAATGTTTTTTTAATAATGGCTGTCCGATATTTCTGCGTATTTTTAAAAATTTTTCATGTATTTGTTTATTATACAAGTAGAATTACGAAGAGAAATATTACCTTCAGAACCATATTACACTCGACTCTCCCAATATTAACGAAATTCCTTTTCTCAAATGTCACATCAATTGCGCATGCGTATTGCATATAAATAATATTTTTTAGCACTTTAAATTGCGCGCGAATAGCAACCAATCAGATGTCGAGCGCAACTCATGCGCACTGTATTCAGTGAGATTTGATGTAACTGCTGGTTAATATTGAGAAAGAAATGCGGTTAATATTGGGAGGTTGTTAATATTGCGATGATTAATATTGGGAGAGTCGAGTGTATACCCACAAAGTACATATGTCTGGTAGTACACTACACTCGACTCTCCCAATATTAACCAGCAATGATCTCTCAATATTAACCATATTAACCAGAATTACCAGAATCTCTTTCGATAAACACTTGATACCACTCCGCATGCCGTGGCACTCGGCATCTGATTGGTTACTATTCGCGCGCAGTTTAAAATTCTAAAAATAATTATTTTACATATATGCAATACGCATGCGCAAAGGATGTGACACATGTGTAATTGATATGACTATTAATGAGAGATTAAGTTCATATTGGCAGATATTGGGAGGGCCTCTGTTTTGGATTTCGTTAATATTGGGAGAGTCGAGTTTACTTCGTGCATGGTCCATACGGTCCATACATCTCTGATCTCTGTCAAAACTAACCGATGCCAGTACATATCTTTCTGAAATCACACTTGATACCACTGCGCACGCCACGGCGCTCGGCATATGATTGGTTGTTATCCGCGCGCAGTTTAAAATATGTATTATGTATAGATACGACTTTTGAATTTGGGACCTTGAAAATTGACCTCCGGGTCAAAATTAATAGTACCGTTAAATGACTCCCTAGGTTCTGTACAATTTTTGTCTGAACAATTTTTTCATAGACGAAGAGATATTTCGATCCACAGAATAAAATGGGTCACCCTGCATGTTGTAAATTGGCTTTATTTTAAAGTATGCCAAATCGTGACTAATTTTCTTGGATTCTGTAAAACTGAGAACCAGTGCAATCTTTCTGTTGGATCTCTGACACCTTTTCCTAAAGCGATTTTCCCAATAAAAATGTCCTTTGATTTCTGATAAGAATTTACTGAATCTTCACTGTCACTTGGATGATCATTGGCTCCAGTTTCTTCAATCAAAACCTGCTGTCATAATAAAACCTTAATTTTAAAAATTTCCATTTGTTATCTCTCAATAAAGAAGAAGGTTCAATAAGGCCGGTTTTTGTGCCGTCTATAAGAGCATTTTAGTTTCCCCAAGTTTAAGCTCGGAATAATAAACACGTTTTCTTAAAACTACACTATATTAACCTTCATCTGTACGAAACGGAGGTAAATGGCCTACTTTTAGCAAAAAATATTTACTATTGCGAGCGTAAAGTTGAAGAAACTAAATTTGCTCTTATGGTACTTACCACATTTTTTTCGGGAATAATTAATTAAAATTAAGATAATTATAATTACACACCTTGCTACAGAGCACAATTAAAAATTGTAAAGTATCGATCTCATTAAATGGCAAATCAAAAGTTAGAACTTCATTGAAAGTTGGACGATTAGTGGCTCGTAAATATTTGGTTTTCCTTTTTTTTATCTTTCTTCCTGTCTTGCCATTAAGCATCAACACTTTCACGTATGGATCTACAACAAAATTGCAATAAATTGAATTTACTCAAAAATAAAATAAAAAATTTAATGTTTAAATGAATAATTATTTAAAGAGCCCAATTAGAAAATATCATACTAAATTGACTGATATCTGAGACAGCTGGCACGAATTTTATGTCACGTAGTTCCATCACGTTGATCGTCAGTCGTTGTGCCGTTGGTAAAAGACTTACACCTAATAAAATTTTCCCGAATTCCTAAAAATAGGTGATTTAATAGAATTTTTATAGAAAATTTGATATAGCCAGTGGTACAAGAGCATGGATACGATGTCCGGTAAAAGAAGTATATATCCTATTTTTAAAAATCTGCCCGCTTCACTGGTACATTCTCATTACACATCCATCAATCGCGGTCAATTCATTCGAAAGTTATCGTGCTCATAAACTAAAAATCTACAGACAGACACATTCGTAAGAACATATTTTATCAGTTCAGGGGGTCACAAAACGTGGACACTTTACAAAAAAAGGAGGGGGGGGGATAAATTTTACATAAATCTATGTAATACAAATGTAAAAACAAAGCTTCCTCTATGAGGAAGCAAAACGTGATTTTTCAAATTCAAATTTCAAGTTTCATCGTGCCCATACTCTCGTGCCACTTAATGTATATTTTAAGAAGGAAATTAGACAAAAAACATATTTTTTTAAATATTATTTTTTTTTGTGAAATTAAAATACCTGATTGGATGGCTTCATATGATAATTGAGCATGTGCGTTTCTGGACTAATGAACATTCTTTTTACTTCCTTCAATGGCACTGTCAACACACACAGTTGTGTGTGGTTGGCATAACGATCATGATCCAATGCTATGATATCCAAAATCCAGTCCTAAAATGAAAATTTAACAAATGTGTTAAAATTTTAAAAGCTGAAAATAAAATGTATTTAATAACACCTGATCCTGTGCCTGAAGTATGCAATCCATGTTACACCACTGTATACTTCCAAAAAATAATCAGACCTTTTTTTATCAAATTTTTTCCGATACTGAATTTTTAAATTAGATTTTAAACCTTAAAAAAATTGTATAATAATTATGGAATATTTTAGGAATGAATAAACTCACTTTTATGTCTTGCATCGTAACATTAGCAACAGCAAACGTCTCTCTGAAAATTGGACTTGCAGTGTGTCTAATGCCACTAGTTTTGAATGTGTACAAAAGTTTTTTCTTTTTACTGGGCCAATGTTGCTTTACTATATTCACTATAACGTAAGGTTCTAATGTACAATTGTATTGCTTTGGTGGAAGTCCCGATAGCGCCTAAAACCAAATATTTTTATTTTAAAAATCTTACCATTCAAATTATAAGGGCATATGTTATTTACCGCATATAAGAGCAAATTTAGTTTTAAAAACTTTACGCTCAAAATAATAAATATTTTTTGCTAGAAGTAGGCCACTTATAACAATCACCATCTATACGAAACGGAGATAAATGGCTTAGTTTTAGTAATACTTTCATTACTAAAACCATTTTACCTTGGGTTACTTTACACCTTTAGAGAATTGTAAAGTTCACTTTATACGTTTCTCAAGAGGTGTAAAGTGAGAATCTCAAAAATCGGCTAATACTTTCCGCATCACTCTTCGGAAACGGGGAAAATCGAACTTTCCGCAGACGTGTTGTGAAAAACATATATATTTATTATTGAGAGCGTAAAAAGATGGCGAAACTAAGGTTGCTCTTGTTGTAATTACCACATGCCCTTAACATTTTCATCTTATTCTGTGTTTATTAATTTATTTTGAATCACTTCAATGCCAATGAGAAGTTTTCCAGTAACGATATTTTCACAAGGTGGTAAAAAGCGAAGACTCATCGTTAATTCCGTGGGGAATTCCTTTGTCTTCTTATTGTTCTTTTGCTTTTTCATAGGCATCAAGTTCTGTTAAAAATTGAGAAAGAAAATTTGCTTTATAAACAAAATTCATAATGAATTAAAAAAGAATTATTTAAAAATTCCAAAACCCTTTTGAAATTGATATGCCACATAATATATAATAACAAACTAATGAATATAGTTATTTAATGTAAAGAATTCATTTATATAGATTCAATTAATTACCAACGTCGATGAAGATTCAAAACATTCGAATTGGCAATTACTGGAATTAAATGAATCCCTCGTTGTTTCTGGAGTTTCAGAAGTTGTTCCTGCAAACATTATTCATTACATATATTTTTCACTCATTTTCGGTTACATATATGTATATAAATAAGTAACGCTTTACCTTTCCGTTACTTTTTTTATTAAATCTTTTACATACTAAAATTTCATGCCTGTACGAAAATACGCGCCTTTGCAGTCCATCATTTATTATGCTTACGATAATTTATAAAAATCTTATATAGTAAAAAAATATTTTTACATTAAGATATTTTATATCTTTAACTGTTAGTTGTTACCATTATTACTTTCCTCGTAGAGACTACCTAATCTCCAGGATCTGTAGCTCATGTCATTCAATTTTAAATCTTCATTTGGTCGTTTAAAGTTCAAAGGAGGGAGTTTATTTTTTCTCTCTGTAAAAATGACAAACAAGCATAATAAGAAACTAAGGTTAAAAGCATTGTCTTATTCTCACAGTACAATTTTTATGCTATTTTTAAAAGAGCCTTCCATTTATCCTTTAAACAGAAAAATAACTGATGGGAGTTAATTTCAATTCTGTTACATCTCAAATATTTTAACATATGACACATGTGGTTTTTTACTTATTCAGAAACGAGCTTATCAGTGGAAATATTAAATCCTTATAGCTCTGCT
Organism: Synergus gifuensis; assembly: GCA_904066015.1. Taxonomy (NCBI): domain Eukaryota; kingdom Metazoa; phylum Arthropoda; class Insecta; order Hymenoptera; family Cynipidae; genus Synergus; species Synergus gifuensis. Next base: position 308,074 of record CAJFCO010018465.1, read on the forward strand.
TATACAATAGGAAGTTAGGATATTGGCATAAAAGATGTGAACATATACTTGCAGTTTACAATTACTTGCGCAGTTCAACAATTCAACGAAGGAAACGCCATCAGAAAAAAAAAAAACATCAGGTGTATCTCGATCGTGAGAACAATAGCGCATCTTTTCAAACATGATATAAACACATTCCCTGGTTAAGCGTATAAATATGCTTCGTGTGAAACGGGTCATATGTTATTGTTTGAACAAAAAGCATTTTCCGTAATAGGTGGACATTAAATTAATGTGTGCCTTTCAGTGGCGCAGATAGATTTTTTTTATGGGGGGGGGATATGACTTGGTAAAAAATTCATAAATCTTTTTTCTCAAGTTTTATTCTAATTTTTCTCTTTCTATCCTCCTTAAAAGTGTTCTTTCACGTAGAATTAAAACAAGTAAAAAAATTTTTTATGTTTTTTATTAAAAGATTTACAATAAAAAATTGTAATAAACATGGAACAGAGTAATTTTCTTAATTCTAACGTGATATCAGGGCCGTGCGCAGGAATTCATGTTGGGGGGGGGTCGAAATATTTTTATGATTAATTCATATGTTACAATAAAAAAATTTCTTTCAAACGATCGTCTTTGATGTAAAATAAAATCTTATTTTTAATTTTAATTTGTCTATGGGGGGATTTGAACCCCCAAACTCTCCCCCCCCTTGCGCACGGCTCTGCGTGATATTAAAAGACTCATGGGGGATTGATCCCCTGACCCCCCCCCTTATTTACGCCACTGGTGCCTTTTGCGGACATTTATAATAACTTTTTTACAAAACTAGACATTTAAGGAAAGGAGAACTTCACTTATATGATTATATGATTATATGATTCAGCAAGCATAGAAGACATAATAAATGGTTATTTTTATCCATAATATTATGGAGAAAAAATTATGCTATAAAACTGCATTCTGATTTATATTGATGATCTTTTGTTCTTCTTATTAAAATGAAAAAAATAATTAAGTCTATATATTGTTTTCTTACTTCGAGGTCTTACGCATTCGTAGCCAATGCATCCAGGGGTGACAAAACATGCAAGGATCAACAATGTTATCAAGAAGACTGTTCCACCGAAGCAAACCAATAGAACTTGGCCCCATGGCCCAAAAATTTCGTCATACACCATTCACTAAAACATTAATTTGCAAGGTTTATACAAAGTCTTTTGAAGAACGTTCTTTTTAAAAGATCAACGTACGTTAATTGCATGATTAAAATACATGATAAGTCAAAGAAAACAAATTTTTCTATATACGTGATTGAATTTGAATTTTCGTGCGATATCGATGTCAGTGTTTGCTTGTTGTTAACGTACACAAAAACTAGGGGTGCCATTGTGAGCACACATTCTCATCACACTTCATGCACTTGAATTCATTTAAAATATATCATTTCAAGAAAATTCAAAAAATTGTTACAACAGTCCTGTAGAGCGTTCAAAAAGATATATTTTTCATTGTTTAACTCTTTTTCATATCGTGCATTATTTGGCTTTAAATTAATTTGTTTTTTTTTTTTTTTTAGAATTTTCAAAATGCTCTAACTTTTTTTATTTTTATCAAATATGGCTGGCCAACGTACTCGGTCTTCATTTTAGGACACTAAAAGAGTATACCAAAGGCCAATCCAATCGGTCAATTCTTTCTAAAGTTATCGTGAACGAAAAATAAAAATCTACAGATACACACACACACACCCACACACATACAGACATTATTGGTAAAACCATGTTTTTCGGGTTCAGGGGGTCACAAAACGTGAAGATTTAACAAAAAATGAGGGGGTCAAATTTTACACAAATATAATACATTCTCTGATGAGAATGTAATTAAAGTGACGATTTATGTTTTCATAAAACTTTGCATTGTTATTCTTATCTTTACTCACGACAGATTGCACTTTTGTCAATTGCGGTCAGCAGTTTTCCGTACAAATACTCGTGTGTGGACTTAAAATGTGTTGTGGCGGAAAAAGCATGTTTTTTATACATATATTTCTTATATAGAAATATTTATAACATTATAACTTACACGGCTATAATTGGATCCCATGATAAAAAATGTATTTGACTTATCTCTATGGTAATCCAAAAGAGAACCATTTGAAGTGTAGCCAATTATCCTGAAGTGACCATTAATGCGTCCTATAACGATTAAGTGTATATGTACTTTGAGTAGAACTACTTGTGACAATAAGTTTTTTTTGATAAGAGATAGTACACAGAAAGAACACATGCGCAGTTAAACTGATCGGCCGGCTACTGCCGAGAACGCCATACACTTTTAAACTAACTGCATGCCGATGAATTTTGTTATGTTGCGAGCGAGTACTCATACTCTTACATATTCACTCAAATCTAAAGTACTCATACAATAAAACATTACATGCACGTTGTGCAGCATACAATTCATAATTCTTCATTTTTAGATGCGAAAAAAAAACACCTATAATATGTATATATCGTCATGGGCGGATCCAGGGGGGGGCATGGCTTCTTGCCCCCCCAAAAGCCCAGATTTGTAAATACAAAAACTTGGTTCCTATTTAAAAATTTATTAATAGTGTTTATATAATTAATAAATAAAGTATTTAAATAATTTATAATAAAATAAAATAATTTTTTAACTATTATTATCCCTTGAGAGTGGAGGGGGAAGGATAATTATTTCGTGGTCCCCCCCAAAGCCCTTGTCTGGATCCGCCCCTGTATATCGTATATAAAAGTACCTTTGCCATTGAGAGGTGAATATTTTTATAGCCTTTAAAATTAAAATAATTAAAAAATTAACCATCGCAGCATCATCTAAAATGTAAAAATTCCAATTAGTCATTTTAATAAATTTGTATTTTAAACGTTTCAAATTTACGAATTAACATCTAGGAATGCGCAGCAAATCGTGTCTTGTATTTTTGATAACAATTACATATCTATGTATTATGTACATTCGCATAGATATTTATATCCTTTGTATCCCATTCCTATTAGACTCGTTTTCGGTCAAAAATGTATAAAGATATATTTCTTATACTTTCGAAAACCCCTTTATACCCAAGTGCGAAATCACATACGGCCCAGCATTCGCCCAGAGTCGGCAAAAATTTTTCCGAACCTCGGCTGCCATTATCGCGCCAATGACGGAATGATAACTATGTCCTGCACTTGGCAGCCAAGGCTTGGCTGCCATTGTCGGCCCAATACTGGCTGCCAGTATTGGCGCGAAATCAGCAAATTTTATTTTAATTTTATTTTTAATAATGGCCCATTACACTGAGAAATTACAAAAAAATATAAATAAATGTTATAAATTAAGAACATGATTTATTCATAGATATATTATGCATATACTTATAAATAATAGTTATTTGTAAATTTTAACGCTTATATAACAAATAAAATTTCGCACACAATGCGGGAGGAATCGAACGCACGACCTATCGGACGGAAGTCAATAACCTAAACCATTACCCTAACTCATGAGTTGGTGTTCCAACATTTTTTCCACGATATATTCAACTATACACAAATTTTAAATTATTTCAAAATAATTTCATTAAAAAAAGGTTTTGCGTTAACAATGAATAAAATATGTATATGAAATTTTTCATATTTTCAATGTACACTTTTATAAAACGTAAAAGCCTAGTATTTATTGATATAATAATAGGATATTTGATTGACAGAATAAAAATTGTCAATAAAAAAACTGCTATCTGTCGGTTAGGACAGTACCAAATTAATATCTTCCTTAATTACAAATTTTTTGCGACTTTCGGCCCTTTGATGGTCTGTTACTGGGACGAATTTTGGCTTTTTAACCTCCAACATGATTTGCCGAAGCAATATACAGACTTTCGGCCCAGTAAAGTGCCATTGCTGGGCCAGATTCTGGCTTTTGTACGTCCAACATGGTTTGCCGGAGTAATATACCAACTTTCGGCCCAGTAAAGTGCCAATGCTGGAGCAGACTCTGGCTTTTCTACTTCTAAAATGGTTTGACGTAGTCATTCCGACTTTCGGCACTTTAATGGGCCGTTACTGGGCCAAGTTTCGGGGAAGCTTGGCAAATTGAAAATGTCAATGTACTATGCCAGTACTGGGACAACACTGGGCCGATTAAAATGCCGATATTGGCCCAATAATGTTAGCCGATCTTTGGCTGCTGAAATTGGACCAAGCCTGGGCCATATGTGTTCAGCTCCGGCAATTCGCACTTGGGTATACCTATCGATTTCTTTGAGGCTACGTATTCTTACGTATTTTGACTCCTAGATTACGAAAATGACTATGAAAAGTTGTGTAAATGCAGGGGCGTAGCAACAGAATTTTTTGTGGAAGGGTAAACTCAAATAACAAGAATACATCACACACACACACACACACACACACACACACACACACACACACACAC
>CAJFCO010018467.1:11050-29877 GCA_904066015.1 Synergus gifuensis
AAAGTAATATGACACTCTAATACGAACGTATTAGAGTGTCATATTACTTTTCTAAATTTTAGTATTATCAGTACGAAAAATTATCACCTGTGACAAGTTTCCCTAAATTGTAACACAGTTTAATAAAAACTGATAACATATTTCTTTCAGTGTACCCGCCAGTTATACATAATGTACAACAAAAAATTTGTATATATATACCTGTTCAAACATTAGAATGTTGTTTCAATTACGACTATACAGCCGTAATTATATGTAAATATTTACATAACTCAATCGCGATTTTGTCCATTCCATTCGAATTCATGAGGGAGCCATTCTGCTCTGTTCCTCCCTAAAGCATTAAATGAAAAGTTTACCCGTATCAAATGAAATTTCTTTTTTTTTGAAATTTTTATTTCATTATAAATATGTAAAATTAAAATTTTGAATTTTGAGAGAAGGATTTTTTCATATGATTAAGTAAATAGCGTATTTGTTTCTACGTATAAAGTAAAAATTTTAATTAAAAGAATGCATGAAACTTGTTTATAAGGGAAATTTTATTTACTCATTTCCCTCTGTTTATACATTTTTAAACAATATATGTCCGTGTAAAGCTTTAAGTATGCTTTTTTTGAAGTGAATATATATATATATATATATATATATATATATATATATATATATATATAAGATAAATATTAGCCACTTGAAAATGAAGATCTTGGTTTAAAGAACATACATAACAACTGAAGTATATACTGAAATCACAGAAATCTCTTTTAACTCGTCGTTATTGAGAATGCTTCGAGTATTTGCTGAGGCAAAGCTGACGAGAGTTCACAACCGGAAGCGGTGCTCTTCGCATGCAAAGCGCGTCTTCATTGCGCACGAATGATACTTTGTAGGATAATGTGCACTTTACTTCTCGATTTGAAATGCTCTCCACCTCCTGAGACTTTCCTCTGCTCTCCAAACTTTTAATTATAATTAGCAAACTTTTAATTACCCTCGACGTTACTTTCTGCTTTAGCTTTTCTATCTGACATTACTCTCCCGGAGAAAGCTACACTTTCAGACTTATTTAAAGCTTTGATAAATTTCAGTATTGACTGAACTATATAAACATAATTTTCATTTGTCTGAATTTTTAACTGATATAATCTTTATTTGTCGTATTATAAATTCGAGTAAATGAAAACTATGACAATGCGAATTTGCGACAAATGATTGTTTCAAAGCTTCAATATTCAACTGATATTAATTGATAAACTCGCGCATAATTCAACATGTTTTCATTCATAGAACTAGAGGACCAAAAGTTAAGATTTTTGGTCAAATAAAACTTAGGTTAAAAGTAGAATTATTGGGGAAATATTAATTCGCTTCAATGTTATGTAGACTTGTCTCATATTCTAAGGACTCTTATCTTTAATTTCAGACCTTCTATCCAATCGTGGCACGTGCAGAACTTCCGGAGGACGCAATGCCTGTGGAATTCATGCAAGATCGTCGACTGGATTTCGTCGACTACTCCAAGCTCAAACCTTTCACCGTGAGTTATTTTACATTGCCATTATATACACAACTTTGAATTAACGATTCTCAGAAGCACAGAGACAAAAGTATCATATTATAATTCGGTTCTGAATTTACCATAAAATGATAGATGTTATTACTCTATATATTGTAACTGGCTATACACCTATTTCGATCCGGATCCATTAATTTTCTTTCACTGAGATTAAAAGACAAGAGTTATTCTGAAGAAGCGATTAAGAGCCACCCACTTTAGGTGCACTGCTTCCGTTTTACGACTGGAAACTTACTTCGTTACCAACTTAGTTAGGAACTCTGAGACTTGCCTTTCGTGCCTTCCATGAAAACCCCCTCAGCAACGAGCGAGCGTCTTACCTGTTCCGCAGTCGGTAATCTTTCCACAGTTAGATAACTTCAAAGTTTCTTGTTTGAGAAGTTTGCCAAACTAGGATCTCAGTCTCGCCAAAGTAGTTTGACTAGTTTGAGCATTTTTCAAGATCGAGATCAATCTTGCAAAAAGTATCCATATGTCATAACAAGAAAATTGAATCTTGAGTAAAAATGCTATGAACGAAATTTTTCGATTGCAGATCTACTGTTCATTTGAATAATATTTAATCTATCAGACTTTAATTTGTCTGAGCCTTGAATAGCATGAAAAGTGCAAGTTTTGTAGTGAAAGTAGCTAGGAATGTGGAGTGAATAGCATCTGCAAGAGGAAATAATTGACGCCTTGAGTCACGTAGGGCTTTATGATGCATGTAATAGATATATTTTTGAGCGAAATAAACACTAATCATATAAGCAAAGGATCTGATGATTTGATATAAATAATTCATTAATAACTCGACATGACAGGCTTCTGATCGTAATTCATAGAAGAGCTCTTTCGAGTAACACCTGCTTTTCTATACAGTCAGATTAAAATGACATTTAAATAAGGCGTGAGGGAACATTTTGCCCTTATCTCTAATATCTAGTCGCTTTTACCTGGAAACGGGCAGATCGAGTTATAATTATAGACAACTCACGAAAAGCAGGTGAATCGCGATAGACCAAATCTCGACTAAATAAGATATATGTTGCATCTTTGAACTTACATAGATATAGTATTAAGTATAAACATGTAATTTATATGAAAATGAGTCATCCAAAAGCATATATTTGGATTAATATTTTTCCAAGTTTCACATAACAATCATAAGTAGAAGTTTATGAGTTCGCCTCTCTTCGCCCAAGACCTGGTCCCGAGTTTAAGTGGAAAGAGCTGAGTGTGGTCGGGGAATTGTTTCCAAGTAATTAAACTGCCCGAACTTTTACCCCTTAAAGATTTGCGAGAGGGCTTCTGCCGCCCGTGTGGAAAATACAAGTCGTTTACGTTCTGAGCAAGTTTTGATGCTTGTGGTCAGGGCTGTCTTTGTATCCATGATGCATTTGTGAGAGTCTAAATGACCGAAATTCACAATTTTGAAACCTGTCTCAAACACACTTGTATATTTCTCTAATTTCCTTTAGGGAAGGTGGTGTAAATTTTCGTGAATCTTATACATATTTAATTAACTATATACAATCATTTATGATGGTAATAATACAATAATATAATGAACGTCAACCAAATTCATTAACCAAAAATTTCCCCTACTTCTATTGCATTCTTCTGTCAGTCTACTGACCCTGAACTACAAATTTAATGTAATCGATTCTTTTCCTTCTGGCTCCTTTGCTTCGCCCATTGGTGTACTGCTCTTTTGAAGAAACGAACAAGTGTAGGCGCACATATACATCGTTTTATTTTCCTAGCAGCTGCTCTCCACTGGCTGATTTAGTGACTTATGTGGGGTGCGCGTGTATGAAAGTCGGCAACCTGCCAAGTTGAGGCATAATGGTCCTTGGCAAAGCACCCGGGTCACGCGTAAGTTCGTTTTCTGAGTCTTGCAAGAAGTAACGAGACGGTTGAAGGCATCTTAATAATCTGTATCCATGCCAATAGATTCAAGACTCCAGATTACTTATAGCACTTTTTCAGTTTTTTTATAAACATTGCGACCTGTATATTTTACAACGTAAATAAATCATAAATTTGTATTGAGAGTGAAGTTAGAATCGACAGGAAGCTCAACTCTGGCAAGTAGTAAAAGTAATGTCGCTTCGAACTATATTATCACAGTTCTGGATAAATTGGTATTCGACGACGTTCATTATTGGACTTGTGTGCTTTGCAATACAATCGTGAAAGGTCGATTTTTTTATTTCCACGCTATTGACGATAGAGATGCCATTAAGAGTCTAATCTAATGGCGTATTGAAGGCACGATTTAATCTAATGCGAGTTCTATATAGCGAGAGCAACGTTTCGAGACCATATGTATGTGTACGTTTCTCAACGACTCTAACTGTTCTATACTGATTTCTTATCTTGCAAATACTGTAATATCAGAGAATCTTAGAGAGTATCAGTTAATGCGCATGAATACAAAAATGCCGTTCAACATTGCGAAGATATTTTTAAAACGAGTGGTATATTGTTATGGGGGGGGGATCCAAAAAACGGTTCCAAGTTCGTTAAATATGACCATTATATACAGGAATCAAATTTATGCTCTCAGGAGTCTACATTTGGTCTTCTTATGAATCACTTAATTCAGGAGTGACATTCAAAAGTTTAAGGTTTCATTAAGGCTATGATCCTGAGTAACAAGCGGGTGTGTAATAATGTCATAATTTCTGTTATATTACCACTATTACCGTTTATCTGCGACGAGAAATAGAGCCGAGATTACATAAGATGACGAAGAAGACTTTATAATACATTTACCTCAATAAAAGAGATGATTATATAAAGTGTCTTTGATAATACTGCTGTAAACAAGCAGAATTATGACTTTAGCTAGAAAAGATAAAAAATAAAAAATAAAAAAAAAAAGATAAAAAAGAAAAGAGTAAATGCGTATGCTCATTGATTTTGTAAGGATCTCATTAACAAACTAAAGTTTAGATTTTTTTTGGATTGCAATTTAATAACACTTTCATGCTATTGATTAGAATCATTAAATAAAGTTGCAGCTTTGAAATTACATTTGACTTTAAACTGACCTTTCAATCGCTGTAGCGTGATTGAGATTTCTATAATAAGATGACGCCTTCAGGTTCATCAATAATTTACTGTAAGAAGAAGAAAAACTTTTCCTAAAATATCACTTTTTGAATGCGAAATAAGTTATCAATGATCTACAAGCATGTGAATTCCTTTGGTTGAATGGAATTAATTGAAGCTACTATAAATTGTGAGTTTTACGATCTATTACTAGAAACCGTTGACATTGAACCACGCCCAAGTTAGAAAAACTTCTTGCGATTGCGTTATATTATAGTTCCAGAGGATATACATGCTTACAACGCTTTATACACCAATGAAACAATTTCAAAGTAAAGTTTCTCCAAACATTCATAAAGAACTTCTCTATTAAAGAAAGTTAGCCTTCAAAAAGAAGTTTTCCAATATGCGAGTGATTTTGTATATATCAGAAGTCGAGTCCGAAGTATTATCGACAGGGGTGGGGCCGCTCATCTTCATTGTGATTTCAACTTCTTTAGAAGTTATAGACTGCCAGATTAAATTCGACCTTCCTCATGTCCGCCGCTTCAATATTAAACAGTTGTTCTTTCTCGATGATTAGATTATTTCTCTACTTCCACATTTTCCAACTGATAAATGGAGTTTTTTTTTTTGCAAAAGGTTCATTTATTATTTGAAAAATGTGTTTCGCTCAAAATCTCTTCCAAATAATGAATTTGTTATACATTCTAACAATAAGATTTGTTATACTTTTTAACTGAAATCTGGAATACAGCAAGATTTGAATTTGTTTAATTCTGTTTACAGCAGGACTGGGAACTGACAAAAGGTCCAACACCCTGGGGTAATGCTGTCAGAAGATGGGCAGAAATGCAAGATGGTCAGAGGATTCTCTTGACTACTCCAAGTGTGCTTGTTGGATTTAGAGTGCAGGTTTATCGTGCTGAAGGAACCACACAATGGTATACTGCAGTCATCGTTGGGTACAACGAGTCAACTAAGGTGAGTTAAATCTTTTTAAAAGCAATTGTCTATATCATTTTGATAATGATAAGGTGGTAAAAATTCAAATAACACAACATAAAAACAATCCAACAGAACCATAATATATTTATTCCTTCAGTTTGAAACGTGCCAAAATCTTGAATGAGACTATATTGCTATGCTAAAGATAATTTTTCACTTCTTTTTGCGGAAACTGTCTGAAATAGATACGCAGCGAATTGAAAATCTATTTTTAACTGTGGCGTAGAAAAGACACAGAATAAGGGAAACAGGAAACATTAAACAAATGAAATTTCTTGCTTTTGTTGGGAAACTTATATCCTCCTTTTCTTTTCTTCATTTTATAACTTATTCTTTCCCTTTCACATCACGAACTTTCCTTGAATATCACCCTCTACTTTTGTCAAAGTCAAGAAATTCTTCTTTGACTTCTGTTCCCTCTCGCAATCTCGAAAGATTAGAAAAACTTATGAAACTTGTGCAAATGCCAAATAGTCAAATTAGATGTAAGATTTTTTTCTTCCTGGTGTATTTGTTTTTTTGAATAGGGGGTTTAAAATTTTGAATTATAGGTTTTCATACTTATCGTTTTTTCAGACTTAGATATCTTCGCGGAATTTCGAACTAAATCTGGTATTTGATGAAAAATGTATAAAAATAAAAGAATCAGTAAACTTCTCGGAATTTCTAAGAGTTTCAAAATATCTCAAAATATTTTAAAAGATTTTAGAGAATTTCCAAACATTTCCATATAGTTCTGATAACCCGTATACTTTTATAAGCAATTTTATACATTCATTTTAATTTTATAACGACAAATAAATTACTGAGTGTAATCAAAAATAATTTTTTTTATGTCCTAATGGATTATACTTCTTACAGAGGGCATATTTATACCTTTCCATAAACAAAAAACCTCTGTGCTGTAAAATATACTTTTCGACTTGATAGCCGAAATTTTTTTTTTTAATCTGAAAAATATGGATTACACAAATCAGATTAAACAAAATTATAATAAAAGAGAAAAATAAATATGAGAAGTTCGTAAGCACTTTCAAAATGTCTTTAAAAGGTCCTCAAAACAAAATGACGCCCCGCAAAATTTAGTTTTAATAGGTTCAAGGGGGTGTGGCCATCTATTCGGAACACACACACATACAGACATACATTTTACTAGTTGTTTTGAACTAACTCAGATTTAGTGACTCTTTCTTGAATTGGTATAATATTTATTATTTTATTTTTAATTTGTACGATTAATTTTCTTTTTTATTACAATTTTGAGAGTTATAACGAAAACTATCTCTTATTTTTTCAGGACTTGACGGTAACAGATGACACAGTTCTTGAGGATCACAACGAAGATCCGAGTCTCGTGCAAATGCGTCTAATTGGGGATGGAGGTGAGTAGATAAGGCGATTACGAATGTTACATCTCCTTATACCTCCTTACTCATTATTATTATTATATAAGCCCTTTAGTTCGATAATTACTACCCAATTCAATTTGATCTAGTTTGCTTGATGTTAAAGTGAAATTATAAATTATAAATTAAAAATTATTAATTATACATTGCTGAGCAATGCTCACTCTCTTCCGCTCTAGTAATTGGCAGGCACTTTGTCAAGTTCTGCAATCTTGGGTCTTCAATAAAAATTGTTTTTACAGTCGTGGAGAGCATTATGAGGGGCGAGGTCGTCGGCATAACGCCCAGGAGGTCGAGGTCATCGACTGCCTTGAGCCACGCGCTAGTCATGGTGAGTAAAAAACAAGCTTTTTAAAAACAAAACAAAAAACAGCAATAAACGTACTTGAACACGCGATTCACATGAATTGTCATTGCCTTTTGTTTCTTGTATTTATTAATATTGCAATGTGAGTCTATAAATTGTTTCTTTTAAATCGTAATTTGTGAAAATTCTTCTCTATAATACAATGAACTAGTATTCTTTCACAAGTTTTATCTCAAATCGGGATTCAAAGCAGATATAACCAAGTTAAATCAGATTTTTTAATTGAGCGATAACCTCGTGAAGAGAAACATAAAACATATTTACGAGATACGAAAGTATTGTGCCAGTTGTTTATCATTAACTTATTTTTTCATCGGATTGAGAATTGGAGGTAGGAAGCTATATACTTTATTACCTCTCCACGCAGGAAATATGAAAGAAATCTCTGTGAGAGTGAATAAATCTTTGGTTTGGAATCTCGATATAAGTGCTGTGAACCCAAATAAAGAGATGATTCAAACTTGTGATTGGTGGATTTTGCTATTTTAGCTCTTATAGTCGTGATTCTGTAAATGCAACCGCATTAGAATAATTGAGATTATTTCTTTGCTCAAACGATGAAGAGTAGATTACGAGAGACAGATGAGCTGTCCAAGTATTCATAGCTTTCACTGGCTGTAGAAAATGCCTTAATCATCCTCATTGAGGCAGTTTTTTCTATATAAAATTCACTTATATTTTTTGAGAGTACTTTCATCTTTTTATACAAAATGAAGGCTTCTCTATTTGCTTTACTTAATCACTAAATTTTGTAGATATTGCTTCATGCAGGTAAAACGTTACGAGTTCTCGGGCAAGGCCGAGCCTAGTGAAAGCTTCCCTTTAATACAGCAATCGATAAAGTCGTGCTCGCTCGAGCTTTACAGGGGAATCGAAAAAGCTCGGAATAGAATCCGTTGCTATCTAAGCGACCAACTTCCACTCTTCACCCCTTTCTACTATTTTCTGACTCCTACTTCTCTTGTTTTTCTTTTTATTTTCCATTCTTCCCCTCCGTTTCGTTTCGCTCGAGTTCATGACGAGAAACTGATAGATAATTCGAATCAGCAAAATTTGCTCGCTCTGCAGTTTCCATTTCCGTTCCAGGCATTACAGGGCCAGTTGAGCATAACAGTTCTCGTTTTTGCAAACTCCGGATGTCTCATCGCGGTTACAATAATACACTTTTAAAATATTTGTAAATAGGATAAATTTACATATTCTTCAAAATGATGTATAAACCTCTGGTTATCGATACAGCAAAACTGATTAATGACCATTTCTATTTGATGATTCCTACCATTCCTCTGCACTCTTAAAAAATATGACACTCGAGAAGCATTATTAATTAAAGTGTCAGTCTTCCCATATATTAACGGCATTAATTTTTCTTATTTCTATATTTGAGCAGCGAGTTTTGAAGTGGAAATTCTTGGTGAAAATTTTTAAGTTCTGGGGATAATTCTCAAGTTGTCTCATTGAAGGATTGATCAATCTTCAAATCTAGCGTATGCTCACTCAGGAAATCCTTTGGAATTCCTAAAAATCTCTTTAAATTGTTTGAAATTGTCAAATTTAGACCCTTTAGAAATTACAAACCGAAAAAAACCGGGAAATAATGGGAAATTAGATGGGCGAAAATTAGTATGGACACCCTGATGTCTGCTTCAATAGGTGTGATTTTACTTTATTAATCGACGATATTACCCAGCTGTGCATATGAAGCATCCTGATCAAACAGCGAATGTATCTGCCATCTGATTTACATCCAGAGCATGAACATGCTCCCGCGTAACCTATTGTTTTTTTAGATAACAATGCATTTATGTATGAGTTTGTAGCTCCCTTTACAAGCATGTGTATGTGTTTATGTTTATGTGTTCTGGCCATGTACGCCCTGATCGCAGTCATGTATAGAGTGTAGAGTCGCTCATTGTACTTGGAAACCTGCATGACTGCACACAAAAATACAAGTCATAAACGTGTGCAGTATCTTTAGGACAAACAGCTCGAGACTATAAACTTGGTTATAGTTCGACTTGGAAGTTCAACTTGTTACGAGTTCCAAAACTTTGCAGAAGAATATTAACCTGCAACTACTCGGCCGTAATGGAACTTTGGCTTCAAGTTTGTAACATCCAGTCGTGTTCGCAAAATGACTATTAAGGTCACTTCGACTCCTGTTGCGCCCTCATTTCAAATTCTGCTTGTCGATAAAATGATTTATGAATAGCTTCTATAGTAAAGTTAGTTAGTTCGGGATTAATAAAATTTTCTCGCGGTTGAATATCTTGGAGGACACTTTCTACATGGATCGACGGCCTGATGGATGTATCAATTCCTTTTCATTATTTGTTTACTTCTCTCGAGTTTTATTTTCCACGAAGAAGAAAAGTAATCCCCTTTTTTATTACTCGGAAAGTTGAGCAGTTTTCTTTATCTTATTGATCTCCCGAAGAGAAAAACAAGTCTGGTTAAAGCTTTCAGCAAACTTTTAATTCTTAGTTTTTGCAAATGTCATTTGAAAAGTTTTAAGAACCTGTAAATTACTTTCGCATTCTACAGAGTGCGAAATTGTTCGTAATTGCGTTCTTCTGTTATTATGTTAAACTTCTGATATCTCGTATTTTAATTCCTCCCGAGTTTAAATTTTACGTGGAAAAAGTAGAAAAGGAGTTCATCCTCTAGAAATCAGATTACAGATTTCACTCTTCTCTCGACCCTGGAATTTAACTTTCTCAAGATTAAATGTCCTCATCATACATCCGAATATCGGTCAATATCGCTGCACGCTTGGCACTCTTCCAACATCCTTTCCTCAAACCAAAAGTTGACCTCTTCTTCTCTTCTCTGCCTCTCCAAGTCTAGCATTGAAAAGGATTGTCTGTCAATCTGAATTAAAAAGAGGATGAGAGGGATGGGCAGGCCGGGAAGAGTGCCGGAAAACAGTAGAAACTGGGAGAAACAGTGATGTACCAGGAAGTGGAGGAGATAGGGGAAACTAGACGGAACTAGACTTGGTGGCAGGAGAGTCGGAAATAATACAGATGAGAGAAAGGGAAGCGGGAGAGGACCTCAGGACGAGAATGGGAATCGGCATTCGAGAATGGGAAAGGGTATGCGCGTATCCCACTGAACGAGGAGTTGAAAATGGGGCGGCGGTCGGTAGCTGTATTGATTCGCGGGTAGGGTAGTTGGAGGGGATGGCGTCGAGTTGGTGTAGCAAGAGGTAAGCGCCATGGTGCGGGGGTCGAGACACACCCCCGATGGCCAGGGTAACAGCAACACTGTCCTGCATGAGACGCAGACGCCGACGCAAATCCGCAACCAGGCACCCGAAAGCCTTGGTCTCGTCTCCTCTTTTCCTCCCCCTGGCTCCGGCGCTCTCTCCAGGTCCTTTTCTCACCCTGTGTTTACATCCGCGAACTAATAGCTCCACACACAGAGACCCGTCGACCCCTTTCCGTTCGTTAATTCCTTACGCGTCCCTTTCCTCTCTTTCCGGCTCTTTCCTCTCTCTCGTCGTACAGAAGGGTGCTTAGGAATTCGGTGCGTCGGGGAAACCACCCTATTTTACTTATTATGAGAGGTGGGGCGAGTGGGCGACTCACCATTATAAACGGGGTGAAATAGCTCGGCGCCTGCTACATCGTATATAGGTATGGCAGCCTCGGGTCGTTGAGGTCACGCGATTCCCAGAATGCACCTCTCCTGCACGCCAAAAGCATCCTCACAAAGTCGGACAACTTTACGGACCCTGGGACCGAGTTATATCTGAGGAAATAAAGTTGGGAAGAGGATCTTTGTTGATTTTGTTTGTGTCAAAATGGGTTGTACATTAGTTGGTAGAATACGTCTGCTGACCCACAGAGACACAAGATCAGTTATTGTGTCTCCAATGTCTCCATCTTTTGGAAAAGAAATTGCGTTGCAGTTTTGTTTGAAATAACCCCAATATTGAAAACTTTTATGTTTTCAATTGATCAGGAATAAAAACCCAACAGCGTAGAAAAGAATACACTCGAAACTCATGATAGCGACGCTCGTGTTATCAATTCTGTAGAATAGGCGGTATTATATATAGTGGGTAAGACGTTTCGTGGGGCGGGAAGAGAGAGACGCCTCGAACTCAGCAGTACGGCAACGTTTCCATTGTTTCCAATGTGCCCGCGTGTTAGCGGCCGACCAACCGAGCTGCCCTGCCCGCTAACATGAACTTCGAGTAAATAACGATATGAATTCGTACGTTCGTGTGAGCATTTATTTCTTTACAAACAATGTCGTGATTTATTAGCGTGTCGTTGACCCTAATTATTTCATGGCGATACGAAACTGAAAATATATCACGTAATTTGGTGCATGTAAGTTGTGAGGCTGCGTGTTGAACGATCAAAAACGTAAATCTAATGCCATCAGAGCATAATTATTATAAAATGTCGCACAAACAAATTATAGCGTAATATAACCTGCGGTATTCCTTTCCACAAAACTTTATCGTCCTCAGGTGTATTGTGCTCGCTTTTCTCGAGGTTCAGCTGAAATTTAAAGGAGAACTTTTAACTGACTTGTTCCATTATAGAAAAATAGGGTGTAAATGCCGAGTTATATAATTGCTATATGTATAGTCGATATTAATTCATATAAATGAAAAGCCCCTCTCTACCGAACGCTCGCTTTCGCTTTTATCTGCATATTCGAATCAGGAGAGCAGCGTAAGAGGGTCGATGAAGATGTGCTTCTCGCAACCCTCTTCGTGGAAACGATATAGCAAAGACGCTTTATGAAGCAACTCATTACTTTGCAACGAAACTTTAGCGACTCACGTTGGGGACACTTCTAAATGAAGATGACTCCCTACTGAGAATTCATTATGAATTGATTCATTAAAAGAATTGTTCTCCGGATTGCTAACGAGCTCAGGAGAATCGGACGTTTTCGGACAGACAACTCCTTCACACCTCAATCTCGTATTCAAATTAATCAACAAAAAATTTTTAATGAAATAACAAATCCACGGTAAATAATTAGCAATGCCTTTATTTTTACAAGAACTAATGAAGGTTATTTTAAACTTAAATATTGTCATTAATCAGTTAACACTACAAACGTTGCATACTATTTTTTAATGGTGAATCGAAGCTTTTTTATTCCAATAGAATTTTTGTCCCTCGTGAAGCGGATAAAGGGAAAGTATATAGAATCCTCTGGAGGAAAACATATTGTCGTCTCACGCGTTATAGACGTAGCGTGAAGTAACAAAATCGAAGCTCGTCGTCCTATCGATTGCCAATACATATTCCGCGGAGCCATATCGGACTAAGCGTAAAGGTAGCCATTTCGTTCACAGTTCATCTATTTACAATGTGTTTCCGCGTACTATCCCAGAGTTCGAGTCTATTCACATATATGATAAGTGTGGCAAAATTAGTAAAGGTGCGCCCAAATTGGAAAGCTTCCTTACTTCCTGAACTGTTCGTGACTTCTTGATTCTAATGAATGGCAAAATACTATGTGCATACAAAGAAATGTCTGTAGAAGTTGTTATCGCACTGTAATTTATAAAATAAACTTTAGTTAATTTCATTATATCAAGTTGGAACTAAACCGGAAAAATAATCTTGCTGAGGGGTTTGAGGGGCAGAGAGAGAGAGAGAGAGAGAGAGAGAGAGGCGCTACTCTCTGTCCCTTAGGCGTCGCGAGCCCCTTATTAATTGCGCAGCTTATTTAAGTCATAAATATTCTAGGAACCGTATCAGGGTCTTCAACTTCAGACCATACCCGAAAATTGACCAATCAGATTTGCAAGAATAATGCAAGTAATAAATACAGTTTTCCTTACTGAAAACATTTAATTTTCCGTCAAATAAAATTCCTGTGATTATTAATATTGATTGAATTTTGGCTCCCTTAATTTAGATTTTTAAAAATGCCTCACACATCAGTTTTAAAATTTTCAACGATTCTGGTGCATTTGATATAAAAGTATAAATTGTAATATAAAGTATAAAATGGCCCAAAATTGATATTGTGGTTTACGGACGATGCCTAAAGTATTTGAATGGACTCATGATAAGATATTGATCTCTCGGATAAATTTTTCGATCTGCAATGGAAATAAGCTTAAATCAATATTCTACACCCTCCTACGCAAGGTAACTGCGGAAAGTTGTGTGGAAACTCGAGCAACCCTACACTCGCAAACACCACACCTGTGAATGCGAGCAAACACACAGTGGGAGGGAAGTGAGCGAGGAATGAGACGAGAGCTTGTAGTTTATCGGGTATGCATCAGAGAATCGAGTTTGCAATATTATCGTCGCTCGCGTGACGCTCCTGGTTTTCGAAGTTGATGGTAGTGGTGATGGTGGGGCCGATCGCGCCAGGTTGGCGTGGTTGGCCCTGGTTGTGAAGGATGGGGGGGGGAGTCTCGAAGTGGGGAGCTCGTTGGTCTCGCCGGCCTGCTTGTCGGTTGTCGGGGCACCCAGCGCGGCGACTCGTTGAGCGAAGAATGGTTGAGGGGCAGAGGAGGATCCTGACCCTCCGAACCTCTCAAGCCTCAAGCCTCCAGTAGACGGCAGCACTGCGGCCCGCGCGCATCTCAGTTTGCGTCCGACTAGACGGGCTAAATCCACTTAACGGTCGATCGTTTACACTTAACCAGTCCCTAAAAGGGATGTTGTTGCAATCTCGAGTTTCTTAGCAAGTGCCGCCGTCGCCGTCACTAGAGCTACCCCAAAAAAATTGTGCCCCCCACCGACCTTACAAGATTCTCGGTAGGTAAAGCCGGTGTAGTGCCTAGTGTACCAAGTGACACGTCACTTCCTTCTGCATTCCCATACAAATTGAGGAAGCGAGAATTTGATTTTTCAGAAATGTGGTGTCGATGTGAGTGAAGCAGATTCATACTTTGATGAAGAGCTGTTGTTTTTAGGGTCATTTGGATGGTACAGTAGAAGATCATAGGTGGAGTGAGATTAACCTTGAGTGGAAGGAGCTGGTAGGCCGGGCCTGGGCTCAACGTTTCCTAGGGTGGGGTAGTCCTCGAGGTTCACATTTACTATCATAGGAAATTGGATGATAGGATTCTGACTCATTTCGAGTCGTGTTCTTTGATGGATTGGCTGGTTTTTAGGATCTTAGGTTTAGCTATAGACAATTGGTTCACCTTGTCTCAACAGTCGTCTACTGGAAAAAGCTTCTAATATTTAGGTGAATAGCTTGTTTGTTATATCATTAGTTTTCTATTAATGAAATCCATAATGTTGGCCAGACGCTTCGACATCGATTCCTTTCTTGGAGAAAGCTAAGAATTGATAGTTCAGTCAGATCTATAAAGTTTCTATAGAAGTTCTCAAGTTATTCATCAGAGATGGCTAATTGTTCTTTTATGCTGCAGAAAACCTCTTCTGGTTATCAATAAGTGAATGAGTTTAGGGAACGCCAAGAAACTAATTCTACTCCATGATCTATTCAATCAATTACTGAGTGAATATTTAGGTTTATTGTCAATCCGGATTGCATATAAACTTAATGACCCATCTTCTTGATGAGGCATCATAAATATGCAAATCTGACGACCACAAATTATGAGGAGCGCAGTTTATAGTTGATGCTGTTATAGAGACACTATTATGTCTCCACTATTATATTTATACTACTATATCTCCACTATTATAAAGAAGTAAGATTTTGATTATATCATTGGAATAGTATCTTCCGAAGGAAGACTTGTTCGCAATCAACTCGCTTTATCTTTAAGTATATACCTTGTCTACAAACTGGTTTTGTTTGTCTTTCCTAGAATCGTTTAGATATATAGTTGTAGATATTGGCGTGATTGAAGGTTGGAAGGTCTAGTATCAACATTGTTTTCACTGTATTCGCGCCTGTTTGATAGTGCCACGTCGTCGATTTCACATTCTTGAATATCGATTCTTGCACATCGAGAACGATCCTGCATTGCTGACATTTTTTCAGTTGGATTTGGAGTACGAATCGAGTGGGCGTTAATAAACAAAGCAGATTGAGACTGATCATCAGTTATCAGAGTACGGATGAAGTAACGCGTGTGTTTGATATTTTCAATAGTAAACAAAAGTGTGGTGTTAAGTCAGTGATAGCAAGGGTGAGCAATGACTATTTCTGGATAATCTACGGATTAGCTAGCCACTTTCTTCAAGCACCACAAAAGTAAGTCTTTGGTTACATATTTGAATACATATGTGCAAAGTTCGAGAGGATCTATAAGCATAATGAGCGGACGAGTGAATAAGTGTGAATTCAATCGATGCGATGCATGCTGGAGAGGAGAGATGGAATGGGGAGGATCCGATGTTGGAATTTATTATGCGGTGAAGTAAGAGGAGGGAAGATAGCGGATGTATGCGTCTGTGTCTGTACGCAGAAATTGAAGGAGTTGGAGGGAGAGTAAATGAATTTCGCTGGCAGTCGGATAACGTACCCGCAGGATCGATAGTGGTATCCGCCGCTTTTCTGTAATATACGCATCTAATATGCTTTTGTGTATGTAAACCCGTTCTGCGAGCAGCTTTAATAATTCTATTGAAGTATTTGAAATTATCGTTTCTTATTTTCTCTGTTGTGATGATATTCAGAATCGATTACTATGATACGATTTACTGTTAGACATTAGTTTAACATGATACCCTCTTTGAAAAGAGGCGGAAAACGTTGTTTCGTAATCAGTAATGAGATGGAGTCGCTCACGATTTCGAATTAGTTTTTCCGTTATGTCATTTGTGATCGTAAGACCTTAATTTTTACCTATTTCCATTATTAGTAACTTAATAATTAATGTGTCTTTACTTCTCCTCTCTGCTCTTTTCAAAAACTGCGATGAATAGTCAGAAATTATCCTATTATAAAAAGGACATGAATTTCGGCTAACTTCATAGCGTTACCTTTACATGCATTTCCTGCATAAACACTGGTTACGCATGAAGTGAGCGTCAAGTCGTGAGTATTCTCGACTTGGCGCGAGGATTTCAATTTTCATTTCACTTTCTATAAACGAAACACGCGCGCTCAAGCGCGCGCCTAATCTCGTTATTCAAAAACACGAAAACCGCGTTATCTCAGTCTGCTTATTTACGTAAAGCACTTCGTTCCCAAATACATATATGTATGCCAAATAAACACCAGTAAAGTGCTCTGAATACGTGGCTTTCTGAATATCACTTTTCTTGGAAAATCTTGCAAACAGCAAAAGGAATTTTATCATCCTGAAATAGAGTTACATTTACATATTTTCAATCTCAAATTTTATTTTATTATTATTTTTTTTTTTTTAGTTTAACCACACTCTAAACGAATAACCTCAACATGGAAATTGCTAGGTGTAATATTTGTGGATCGACATATTCATATTATGTATGTACAAAAAAGGTCAAGCGACTCTCATTTTTATGCTTTTAAACATTCAACTTCAAGTGTTTCATCATCTCTTTAGCTTAAATTCTCTTTCTGGTCATCATTGCACGATAAAATGGTTGAGGTCGATAGACTGGTTTTTGATCGAACATTTCAAGGTCAAGCGACAATTCGATCACCGCATAGACTCGGCTTTGTTTGCACAAATACACTCTCTGTCATTCTTTTTTGTTCTTCTTTAGCTTAGATTATATATCTTCCCATGTCGAACCCTTCCGAAATTTCATTTTCACTTCAACCAATCTTGACCTGGTCCCGTCGACCGACATTCGTTCCATGAAATTCGGGGCATTGTAGTGGCGGTATAACATCAAAAGAATCCCAAGCCAAAGATCGTCAAAGTCTAGATTCACGCAAGACATGGTTGATAAGTTGATTTTGCGGGCCTTGGTATAGAGATATAGAGAGACGGACCGAGGGTGGAAGGTGGGTAGAGACTATACGTAAAGATTAAGCCTCAACCGGTATTTCCAAACCGGTTAGCAACCGCGACTGGCTTACTTGTGGGGAAAAAGGCGACAAAAACTGGTAAACAAGCATGGCAATTTTCAAATCGCTTCGTTTATCGTCTCGTAATTCAATGCGTGGGATATGTGTGCGTCTCTCTTACACATATAACACGATAAATATCACGTGCATACACTAGCAGAAATATGTAATACCCTATAATAGCAATAACAGTAACAATAATATTTAATACCCTGTAAAACCCTATCTAATAATCATTTTTTTAATAATTTAATCTTTAATACCCAGAAATTTCTTTTGCATATTTAGAGCTTATAGATACTTCTGAATGAAAAGTATAATATATTTTCAATTTGAGATCGATGAATGATTTGCAAATACATAGTCTCTATGTCAATACTTATACGGTGTGAGACACTTATGTTAACGATATTTTCTCAATTAACATATTCTAGACACATATCGCTTTTTAGTTGCAGCGGAAGCATTAATTAAATTAGCATATATATATGCCGGAAAAAAGGTGTTAGTGTCCACGCACGTTATATTCGATTAACTCGAAGCGATTTACAATCGACAGTTCATGCTAATAGACCAGGGTATTCATCGCCAACGTATGACAACGACGGTTGGCAACAGTTTGGCACTTCTGGGTCGTAGTACTCAGATTGATTGAAAATCCTCGAAATTCATACTTAAGAAAGTTGAAAAATTGGACTAGAGAACACTACTTTTTTTATTACTTTATGTATATGTATAAGCAGCCATAAAGAACGGGAGTCTTTTAATTTAACTGCTTATTTCAGTATGATAAAGTATATAGTTGCTAGATGCTGTACAAACACATGATGTCGAACTATTTCAGCTTTAGAATTTTATTTTCTGCTCGTAAAGCTTGAGTAATAAATTTTATGTATGACCTAACATTTTTCATTCAGAAATAGAAAGAAGCAGTTTATTCTTTTGTAAACACGGATCAATAAAGAGTGGTTTATAAATTCTTTATACCAACTTCCTGCTAAGTATTTAAAGTACCACGTATACTATATACTTTGGACATGTAAGATTATGGACTATAAAGCATTTCTTGCATATAAAGTTCAGAATTGAGTTTAGTGCTAGCTAAAGTTGTAAATATTTTCATTGTAGGTTATTATTATCTATTACTGCTTGACACTGTTTCATTAGTGATTTTATACTCTGATTTAGAAAGCTGAATGTAAGAAGTAGTTGCAGGGCTTCTTTTAGAATTCCTTTATAATATATATCCAGCAACCAATAGGTGAGGAGAGAATGCGATGTCAGATTTCGAGATTGTGCGAATCTATATTTTCGATATAATTGCAACCTATTTTTTATGATAGGATTGAAATCTCAAGGTTTTCTTTATAAAATCGTGCATGTGGTACACAAGAGCAATGGTTCATGCTAACTAAACTAAAATTTATGGTTTCCACTACCACGATTGTGGTTGCCACAACCATAACTATTATGTGACAACAACGCGTTGTTGTCACTGGCGTTGTTGTCACAT